>CAUYON010000443.1:0-24696 GCA_963573935.1 Arctocebus calabarensis
CATCTACAGTGCATCTTATGAGAGTACATGTGAAATTTACTAGGTGTAGAATATAAATGTCTTAACACAATAACTAAGAAAATGCCATGAAGGCTATGTTAACCAGTTTGATGAAAACATTTCAAATTGTATATAAAACCAGAATATTTGGGTGGCACCTATGGCTCAGTGGGTAGGGCGCCGGCCCCATATACCGAGGTTGGTGGGTTCAAACCTGGCCCCACCAAATTGCAACAACAAAAAAATAGCCGGGCATTGTGGTGGCCGCCTATGATCCCAGCTACTTGGGAGGCTGAGGCAAGAGAATCACCTAAGCCCAGGAGTTGGAGGTTGCTGTGAGCAGTGTGACACCACGGCACTCTACCGAGGGCCATAGGTGAAACTCAGACTCTACAAAAAAAAAAAAAGCAAAAAAAAGCACAGTTCATTGTACTCCATGATTGCATTAATGTACACCGCTATGATTTAATTAAAAAAAAAAAAGAAATTCATGGAGAAGAAAATGGTAATAAAACCCTGGATCTAGGGCAGAGACCCTGGAAATTGGGCAGATGAATTAATGCAATTCTACCAGGCAGGACACATGTGCCTTTCATTATTAGTCCTTTGCAGTGGCTTATAGGTAGCAGGAGGTTGGTATAGTGTGTACCTAGTGATTGGAGGATGGTCTGTCCTGGTCATTAGGCACATTGTGCAGTGCCACAGAGGTGAGAGCAGGAGAGACAAGAACAGACCCTGGTTCAGGGGGCACATTTTCATGTAGAATAGTTATAGATTTTAGATTCAGATAGCACTATAGAACCTAATTGTAATAAATATCTGGGCTAGATTTAACCTTAAGTATTATTGATCTTTATCGTTACTATTTTGGGGCATATTTGCAAAGCAGGGGAAAAAAAGGATATGAGTTGTAAAAATTCCAACTGTATCCATACCCACACCTTCATCATTTGTCTGAACATGAAGACATTTTAAGTGCTATAATGTTGTATCTTTTCTGAAGAAGCATTGTAATTTAAATTCTGCATTTATACATGTTTAAAAGTATTAGTATATAATAAAATCTGTTTTTGTTTTACAGGTAAAAAGGATGAATGCTTGATTTGTAAAGTTCCTTGTCTCACAGTTTTACTTTCAAAGCATGTAAGTTGAGATCTGTAGTATCTGAGTATTAATCATGGTATTTTCTTTTCTTTTTTTTTACTATGTCACCTTCAGTAGAGTGCTATGGTGTCACAGCTCACAGCAGCCTGAAACTCTTGGTCTTAAGCGATTCTCTTGCCTTAGCCTCCCAAGTAGCTGGGACTATAGGCACTCCCCACAACACCTGGCTATTTTTTGTTGTTGTAGTCATTATTGTTTGGCAGGGCCAGCCACGTTCGAACCCACCAGCCCCAGTGTATGTGGCTGGCACCGTAGCTGCTGAGCTATAGATGCCAAGCCCATACTATTTTCTTTTAAATTTGAAATTTAATTTTTAGTCATTTGTGGTATCTAAAACTTTTGTTTTTCTAGGTGAACTAGTTCTTATAAGATTGCTGAGTAATCAAAGTACAGTTTAGGATTTGGTTTATAAAATCTCAATACAACTTCTCAGATTGACCTTATTTGTAGTTTGTTGAATTAGCCTGTGTTCCTGGAAATGAAAATGGGCTAAGTAGGTTTCTTCAGCACAATACAAGCCTCTGAAGAGGGTGATATTTTCAGAGGGGTCATACGTAATTAAGAGGGTTGTTCATAAGATACGTTTAGAAACAGGCTTAAGACAATGCCTTTCATTCTATCTAAAAAATACATCAATTTAACTTCTTTTTGGTACGTATGTATGTATAAACTTAGTTACAAATGATTGTGCATTTGGTCTGATGTTTAAAATATCATAATTAAAAAAATAAAATATCAGAATTTTTTTCTGGTTGCATTATAGTACAAAGTTATGCAAAATTCAAATGTGGAAAATCATATGATGAATGTGAAAGTCCCCAAGTCCTGTTTCCCGATGATGACGAAGGCCAGGAGTTTGGTGCCTATTCTGTGCGTGTTGCTGTGATGTATCTCTTTTTTTTGAGACAGAGCCTCAAGCTGTCACCCTGAATAGAGTACTGTGGCATCACAGCTCACAGCAACCTCCAATTCCTGGGCTCAAGCGAGTCTCCTGCCTCCGCCTCCTAAGTAGCTGGGACTACAGGCACCTGCTATAATGCCTAGCCATTTTTTGGTTGCAGCCGTCATTGTTGTTTGGTCGGCTCAGGGTGGATTCAAACCCGCCAGCTCAGGTGTGCGTGACTGGCGCCTTAGCCCGTTGAGCCATAGGCGCCAAGCCTGCTGTGATTTATCTTTTTACAAAATCCTATTTTCTCAGTTGATGTTGTAGTTAGGTCCCACTGGCACTCTTTTAAAATGACTGCCTGATATTTTAGTATTTTCCTATGGGTGAGCCTTTGGATTTTTTCAATTTTTCACTATTTTATTTTATTTTATTGAGACAGAGTCTCACTGTGTTGCCCTCTAAGTAGAGTGCCATTGTGTCACAGCTCACAGCAACCTCAAACTCTTGGGGTTAAGTGATTCTTTTGCCTCAGCCTCCCACGTAGCTGGGACTACAGGCACCCACCACAACGCCCGGCCATTTTTTGGTTGCAGCCATCATTGTTGTTTGGTGGGTCCGGGCTGGATTCGAACCTGCCAGCTCAGGTGTACGTGGCTGGTGCCTTAGCCCATTGAGCCACAGGCGCCAAGCCCGGTTCACAGTTTTAAGAATATTTCTGTGGCATAAACTCCTAAAGTGAAAAAACAAGGACAAAAGATTCAAATGTTTGAACTTTTATATTTTTAAATTATTTTTTGTTAAATCAAATGTTTAAACTTTTAATAGAAAGTCTTTGTTTTCTTCTGAAGCTGTGGCAATGCAGACCTCAGTGGCAGAGCTTGTCTCTGCTCCTGCTCTGCTGTGTCATGCTGAGGCCATCACATGGTCAGGCTGGAGGGTGGTGGTCAGGGGCTCCTCAGCCTTCCCTAGCTTCTTGAGTTGAATATTTAGGTCATATATTTTCTTTCTCATTTCCTAATACATGTGTTTGAGACAAGGCATTTCCTTTTGTGAAGTACTATTCTGTATAATTTTGAGTACTGCTTTTCTGTATCATTTCTAAATAATCTGTAACCTTTTTTAATTCTTTCTTATCTCAGGAATTATTTGAAAGAATATTTTTTAATTTTTAAGTGCTTGGAATTTAGTTCCACTGTCATTTTTACAGTTCATTTTTAGGTTTATGGAACTGTGACCAGAGGATGTCTGTATGGTTTTATTATTTTTTTAATTATCAAGATTTTCATTGTAGTTTAATACATGGTAATTGTTTTCTGTTCCACTTAAAATAAGGGTATAATTGATTAGGTTACATTGTTTGCATTTCTTAGGTAAAGTTCAAGTTGTAGTTGAGCCTTTAACACAAGGGGTATGCAGTCTACCCTTACATTGTGCACATTAGATGACAGCTCACCAATTCTCTTCCTTTCCTACCTCCCCCTCCTTGAATATACTTGTGTTTTTCTCTCATGTGGGTGTGTAGTTTTTCTATTAGATTCATATTAGTATTGAGTACGTTGGATACTTGCTTTTCCATTCTTGTGATACTTTACTAAGGAGAACATGCTTCCATGTGCTTAAATTTTTTTTTTTTTTAGACAGAGTTTTACTTTGTCACCCTTGTCAGAGTGCCAAGGATGGCATCAAAGCTTATAGCAACCCCGAACCCTTGGGCTCAAGAGATCCTCTTGCCTCAGCTGCCCAAGTAGCTGGAACTATAGGTGCCTGCCACAATGCCTACCTATTTTTTTAGAGGCAAGGTCTCTCTGGTGCAGGCTGGTCTCGAACTCATGAGCTCATGCAATCCACCCGCATTGGACTCCCAGAGGAGGATTACCGGCCTGAGCCACCATGCCCAGCCTAAGTCTCCATCTTTTTATGGCTGAATAATATTCCATGGTATACGTATACCACAGTTTATTAATCCATTCATGGGTTGATGGGCCTTTGGGTTATTTCCACATCTTGGCGATTGTGAAGTGAGCTGCAATAAACATTTGTGCTATTGACCTGGGAAAAAAATTTATGAAGAAGATCCCTTTGGCAATTGTAGCAACACCAAAAATAAATAAATGGGACATGATCAGGCTAAAAAACTTCTGAACAGCTAAGGGTACAACAACTAAAGCAAACAGCCTTCAGAATGGTAATTGTTAATTGTAATTGGTAGTGTTAATGTTTACCGGGTGTTAGAAAAAAAGTGTATTCTTTTGTCCTCTGCGTGTGAGTGTGGGTATTAGTGCGTGAAGTGGTTAGAATGTCAAAAAGTTCCTCTTCTCTTGCTCTCCTGCCACACTCTGACCTGTCAGCTGACCGTGGGTACCTCCCATCCAAAGCCATGCCTGTCTTTCCTACACACTCTGACCCATCAGTTGACTATGGGGCCTCCTGTCCAAATCTGTGCCTGCCTTTCCCGTTCTCCATAAGCTGCTGATTCTTCTTCTTGCTTTGGCTTCCTGGAGTCTGTTCTTCACCCTGCAAGCCAGGGGGATGTATGCAGTTGGATCCATGCCTTCATGTGTCCCAACTTCCCAAGAGTAAACTCCAAAGTCCATTCACACCAGCGACTCTGTGACCTGGCCTCTGATAGCCTCCTGTTCCTCAGACAGGTGACCTTGGCCTCCTGCCCTCCCCAAGCCACTTCAGCGGTCGGCCCCTCTTATTCCCTCTGACTGGAATGTTCTCTTGGACAGCCATAGGCTCTGTGCCCACTGGCTTCAGGTCTCTGGGGAATGTCATATCCTTGGGAGACCATCCACAGTGACTCTGGGAGACCATCCACAGTGACTCTGTGTAAGGACTTTGTGCCCTTCAATCGAAGGACCCTCTATTATGGCACAATGTGTGTGCACAGCAATAAACAAGCCCTGCAGAACCCTGTCATCCTCACAAGCACCCTCTGGTATTTCCATCCCTGTCTCTTTTCTCTCCTTAAAACAAAGCATGTAAGCTGACTTCCCCAACCTGCATGGTGACAGACATGTCCCTTCATAGCGCATACCACCACCTGACATGTATTTATGTGTCCATTTGTTTGTCGTTCAGGTGGACTTTCACTATTACACACACAAAATAGGGCTCCACTACAGTGGTCAGGGGTAGATGGCAAGGGAGCAGGGCAGATTGGAGCCGGTGCTGAGCACAGGACACAATGAGCCCCAGGGACTCCTCTGGGGCAGACAGGGGCACCAAACACCATGTCTGCCTGCTCCCCAGGAGGGAGAGTTTAGGCCAGAATTGGCATCTGAACATTACAGGTGGGAGTTTCAGATTGTGGATAGCAAGCCTTCCAGTGTGGAAGAGCCAGCAGAGGGGATTACAATGGCAGAATTTAATTCAAATGGTGGTAATGTATGCGCACAGAGCAGTAGTGAAGGGACTTCCAGGCCCAGCACCTGGCCTCAGTGACAGACGTGCTGTCCTGTTTGAGGAACCTAGAAGTCCCAGTAACAGCATATCCCCCCCAAAATTCTCTCTTCTGTTTCCAATGTAAAATTCAGCTATAGAGGTTGGTAAATGATGACTAGAGACCATTTGTCAGTCAAAATTTGGGATTTACCCATGGTTAACATGCCTGTGGAGATATACCAGGTGTGTGGACACCTCAGAAGTACACTTTTTCTATAGTGTGAAAGTGCCTGTGTGTTTGACAAATTGAATGATGTTGAGCTGGCTCTGACAGTGTCATTGTGACTGGATCTTAGAGTAATTTCTTCAGAAAGTCTTAACAGGTACGGAAAGGGAGGCATGACCCTAGAGCATCACAGAAAATAGCAAGCCTCACATGGCTCTGAAACCACAGGTCTGCCAGCCACAGTAGAAGAAACCAAGTAAGTGTTGTTAACCGAGACTTCCTCAAGAAAACCCTCCACGCAGTATAAGTGGAATCATTTTCTCTCTTTCAGACTGACTCAGATATTCAGTCCTTCTTTGTGGGTATCGATGGTCTGTGCAGAAAGTACTCCAGAGAGACTGCCCAGGTGAGTCAGTGGTCTCAGTTGGCCCAGGAACACTGTCTTTAAGAGATTCCACATTTTACCCATTCTGGGGGCCAGTCCCTTCGAAGATATGTGATCAGCAAATATTTTCTGCTAGGATATAGCAGACCCTCCACAGCTGCCCACCTCCCTACACTGACCACCTAGTCCAGTTGACCTAATCCTCCCAGCCTGGACGTGCAGCACATGGACGTGTCAGCACAGCAGGCCTGGTTCCTCATGCTGATCCCCCTCCATGTGCTGACCAGCTTGCCACAGTCCTTTGGCTAGTCACTTACAAAGGTTCTACTGTATTTCTGTGGGTTGTCTTTTTATTTCTTGATGGTAAAATATTTATAGTATAAAAGCTTTCTGTTTTGGCAACGTCCTTTTGGTCTGTTTTATCATTTGTGCTTTTGGTGTCACATTGAGACACAAGTGATCTCAGTTCAGTTTTGGGTCCTTTGGGCAGGATGCCCTCCCTCCCATATTCACAGTTAGATGTACCTTGAAATTTGGGGTTTAGAAACCCTCCCAAACCGGGGCTCTCTGGATCCTTCTCTGACGGGGGCATCCCACCCCAGGCCCGTGGATCCTGCCGCACCCTGTGGTGTTAGGCTTCATGCCCCGCCCCATATGCTCACTCCTTCTCTTCACATGTCCCTGTATAGCTCCATGCTGTGCCTCTGCAGCGTTTGTACCCTTCCCCTCTCCCAGCTTCTAATGCCACTCAGTGTCCTCTCTGACCCTGCATCCTCTCCCAGGACATCACAGGACAGCTTCTAGCCCACTGGTCTGCAGGGGAAGCTGTCCAACAGAGGAGGGGTTCTCCATTGTCCCAGCCTGCCTTCCTTTTCATCTTCAGTTAATGAGGCTGCTCCCAGCATTGGCCATCTCCCATCTGCTCTGGGGAGATAAGGCCAGGTGGGAGATAGCTGGGAACTGCCCCCAACCTGAGACGGAGGCTGAGGATGGACCCAGCATGTCATTCTTGCCCATGAAGCAGGTGATCTGTAGGGTGGATGCTGTTTAAGTCCCAGTTTGGCCTTGTCTTCTGGCCTTGCAATGAATGATGATAGGAATTAGCCTGAAGCAGTGATAGTTCAGTATTCCAATGAGTGGGTGCCATTGCCCGAAACCTGTGAAATAGCTCTGTCTTCTCTGAGTTGATCACAGACCTCTGTTCTCTCACTCACATGGGTGCTCTCAGAAACCCAGTTCAGGCTATATACACAGCAGTGTGCAGTCTGGGGAGCAAGTGATGGGCAAGGCCAGGGACAGGGCTGGCTTCACACATGGCTGGCTCTGGGAGTTTGACAAGGCCACCTGGCGGATGGTATCTGCCAGCTCTGCCCATCATGTGTGGCTTTGCTCTCTGCATTCCCTGCCCACAGGCCCACATGTCAGTTTCAGGATGCTCTCTGGTGGCATGGTCCTGAGGTGTCAGCAGCTGAATCCTGTTATCTTCTCAGATTTCAGAATTTCAAGAAAAACACAGGAAGAGATTGTTAGCCTTCTACAGAGAAAAGGTAAATTGAATCATTGCCTCCTGAATTTTTTGACCTTTCAATTTACATATCAGACTTGTTAGTTAAAATACCTTGCTCTTAAAGGCAGTGGGAAAACTAGACTTGAAATTGTTTATCTTTGCTTGACCAGCTGTGGGGACTTGTTCACTGGCCTCTCTGCCAGTCCACAGTGCCCAGAACCTGCCTGTGGTTCTTCTGATCATTGCCCACCCAGACACCCACTGCCATCTCACTGGCTGGGCCACGTGGGGCCTTGGGGTCCTGGAGGTGGCTGGAAGCTTCTCTGCTCAACTATCTTTTCTTTCTTTCTTCTTCTTTTTTTCTTTGTTTTTGTGAGACAGAGTCTCACTCTGTCGCCCTCAGTAGAGTACAGTGGCGTTACAGCTCACAGCAACCTCCAACTCTTGGGCTAAAGCAATTCTCTTGCCTCAGCCTCCCAAGTAGCTGGGACCACAGGCACCTGCCACAATGCCTGGCTGTTTTTGTTGCAGTTGCCACTGCTGTTTTAGCTGGCCAGGGCTGGGTTGGAACTTGCCACCCTCGGTATTTGAGGCCAGTGCCCTACCCACTGAGCCATAGGCGCCGCCCTATTTTGTTTTCTAATACAAGTCCTTTTTAAAACAACTTTGAAGGTTTTGCAATAAGTAAAATAAATAAGCCAATGTTAAAGTCTCTAACACTCCTCCTGAGTGCCCAGAAGTCCCAGGCCCTACAGCTACAGGAGGCTGGAGAGCCAGCAGACTTCTGTGCACTGCCCCACCAAAGGGACCATCACCCCAGACATGCTAATCCCCTCTCAACACCACCACCCATCCTACCAGAAGCCCCCTCAGCTGACACCCTCACACCTGCCCAACACCCCCATACCTGACACACTCACTCCTGCCCAACACCTCCACACACCTGACACACTCACACCTGCCTGACACCCCCACCCCTGACACACTCACACCTGCCCGACACTCCCACCCCTGACACACCCACGCCTGCCCAACACCCCCGTACCTGACACACTCCTGCCTGACACCCCCACCCCTGACACACTCATACCTGCTGACCCCCCCATACCTGACACACTCCTGCCTGACACCCGCACCGCTGACACACTCACACCTGCCTGACACCCCCACCCCTGACACACTCACACCTGCCTGACACCCCCATACCGGATACACTCACACCTGCCTGACACCTCCACACCTGACACACTCACACCTGCCTGACACCCCGACACCTGACACACTCACCCCTGCCCGACACCTCCCACCCCTGACACACTCACCCCTGCCTGACACCTCCCACCCCTGACACAATCACACCTGCCCAACACCCCCACCCCTGACATACTCACCCCGGCCCGATACCCCCACCCCTGACACACTCACACCTGCCAGACACCCCCCACACCTGACACACACACATGCCCAATGCCCCATACCTGACACGTTCACACCCGACACTCCCCACATTGCTCCCCCAGGTCCTGCCCAGGGTCTTCCAGCAGGTGCCAGGCCTTCGGTAAGCACTTGGTGTGTGTTCTGGTCCCACCAGCAAACCTCAAGGCTGGGTAGCATTAACCACATTTGACACCACCCTAGGACAGGAGAATCTGCATTAATACACCCAGGTCTGGCAGGCACCATGTGACAGGCCAGGGTCCTATGTGACGCAACCCCAGAGACCGTGCTTGTGGAGCTGCTGAATGCACTGGGCGCTACATCTTAGCTTTTGAGGCCAGAGCACTCCCTTAAGCCCAGCTGATGCTCCTCCAGGCTTCTGCCCACCTATTTGGACTGAAAGTGTCTCCTAGGCTGGGATGACTTAGCTCTGTACTAATAGTCCCAGTACCAATTTCCCAGGTACCCAGTGCAGATTTACTTATAAATAGTGTGAGGACAGCTTCCACGTAGAATAACTCACATTTTGTTTCTGGTCTAAGAAATTTAAAGGGTCAAAATATCTTTGAACTGTAACTTGGCATAACCTGTCTGATAACAAGAAGCCATTTAATTATGTTTAGATTTCTAAGTTGGAGGAATCCCTCAGAAGGTCAGTGCTGCAGATAGAGCAGCTGCAGAGGTAAGTCCCTTGAGCACACAGACAGGGCCACCAGCCATCACTGTACGGAGGTCGTCTACCCTCAGAGCTCTGGAAGGGCTGCAGGTGCAACTTTGGTCCTTCCCCAGGGAACAGAGGAGGGAGCATTTTCCTGTGCTAGAAACTTATGTCAAAGCAGAAATGCTGTGGGAAGCCAAAGGGAAGATCAGGGAGATAAGAAAGACAGTGGAAAAAGCAGATGGTCCCTGGAGGAGGAGCCCTGATGAGTCCTGGGGCAGCGGGAAGGCCCTGGGGGTTGGCTCACCACAGGCCTCTGAGGGTGACCCCTGTAGTCTGGTAGCTCCTTTCTGGCAGGATCATAGCTATTGTGAAAGGTGGGAGCGCAAGGCCTGTTTTGTTTATAAAGGCTTTGCAGGGGATTGATAGATGTTTTTCAGAAGGACACATCCAGATTTACTAGAATTAACCAAAAACGGTGACTGAGTGTTGCATGTCTGTATCTGGAAAATCCAGTCATTTGAAGTTCTCATTTCTTCTCCATTTATAGTGCCCTTGCCACATGGCATCTGTTCTGAACGAACTCTGTTTGCATTTAATATCCCTGGAATTTGGAATCAGTGACATGCTATGACATGTTCAGTTAGTACAGTGACACCGCGATGCCATGCTTCTTACCTCCAGCTCAGTTCCTGCTGAATGCCATGACACGTTGGATCGTTGTTAGATCCCTGTGTGGTGGCTGCACACTGATTTGAGTGTTGAGGAGCTGATGGCCTGTGGGCCTCTTGTCCCTCATTGGCAGTGTGTCCAAACAGGAGCCACCCTGGGTGCACGTGGATGCTGAGCCAGGGCCACACGGCAGGGGGACTGGGGTGCCTGTCATTTCACCCTCCTCCCCTGTACCAGGCTCTTCTCTGCCTGTCTGGGGTGAAAAAGGCCTCTGTTAGCTGTCATTATTTTGGATTATAAGAGTTACCCCAGGTATATTCCAGGGGTCAGCAAACTCCAGACCGTGTCCAGCCCCAAGTGCATTTACGTACAGCCCTCCAGCTGACAACAGCATATTTTTAAAGGATTATGAAGGCACTGCACTTGGACAGGCACTCGGCTTGCTCAGCTCACTCTGAATTGCCAAAGCCCAAAACAAGTGGAGGACATGAAGTGTCCAATGAAAAGCTCTGCGCAAGTGGCTAACCACAGGTGAGCCTGCTAGCTGGGTCCCTAGAGGGTGCACCTGCCTCCAGTACCTCTGCCTGTGCCTGCCTGTCACATAGTGGCACCACGTCCTGCACTCACTAGCTACCCTTTGCAGAAACGTTGCAGACCTGCTTTAAATTCAGTATCACAAGAGGACAAACAGGTCCTTATTGTGCATCAAGGGATCACTTTTTTCTCCTTGGTGTGTAATTTGTTTTATTTCTGTGGACATAAGTGTCTTGTTATTTCTGTGAAATTCCTGACTATTACCTTTCTAAATCTTGCCTTGGGCAGTCCCTGCCATAGTTGTTGCCCCTGCCGTCTGGGTCTTGGGACCTTCTATATGACGTGTCTTCTTAGATTGCCTGGGCATGTCCTGGGCTCCTTCTTCTTCTCCCTGATCTCCTGATCAGTACTGCAGCTACTTCTCTACTGAGTTGTTATTCTGTCCTACTTAACATTTCTAGAACATTTCTGCTCTCTTTTTTGGTGACAGAGTCTCTCTATCACCCTGGGTAGAGCAACGTCGTGTCACCACAGCTAACAGCAACCTCAAACTCCTGGCCTCAATCCTCCTACCTCAGCTTCCTGAGTAGCTGAAGCTACAGGTGCCCGCCACAACACCCAGCTATTTTTAGAGATGAAGTCTCACTCTGGCTCAGGCTGGTCTTGAACCTGTGAGCTCAGGCAATCCACCTGCCTAGGCCTCCCAGAGAGTGAGGATTACAAGCGTGAGCCATCATGCCTGGCCTTGTCCTACTCATTTTCACTATTTGGAAAATAGAATTGGCTCATTGCTGTGTCTGCATCTTTTATGAGGACACTTCATAGCTGCCTGTTTGTTTTCCCTGCCTGATATCCTCAGGAATCCACCTCTACCTCCTTGGCCTCTGCTGTCACTCCTGGGCGCCCTTTCTGGTGTGATTGGTGGTCTCTGGTGAGGCTGGTGGGCCTACCCCACTCTGTGTATCCTTGGCATCCCTGTGCTGTCCTCCAGAGAGGACTACCAGCCAGACCTCACCCACCCTAGCCCCTGAGCCCCTGCTGCAGTGTGTTGCAACGGGTTCCCCTCTGTTGTCTTGGGCAGAGAGTTTGGAGACTCACCTTCCCCCAAGTCCTAGACATAAGGAAATGCTTGTTGGAGGCACGTGGAGGCAGGAGTGATTTCAGGGGACCCAGGCCCAGCCCTGCCAGGCTCCAGATTCAAGGTATTTTGCCCGCCATGGTCAGCCACTCGTACAGAACTTCATCAGGTGCCTCCTGTGTTCTCCGTGTTCTGGGCTCTGGCGAAGTGCCTATCCTCACTTTGGGGGAGGAGAGGTAGAAATGGACTGGAGCAAATGACTAGGGTGGGAGCAAGGGTTTAGAGTTCCTAGCCTACCAATCAGCACAGATGGGTGCTTAGGGCATCGTCCACATGCTGCATGTGTCTGGGGAAAGGGGCCTGCTGCACTTCCACATGTGTGTCTGTGCAGCTGGAAGGTGCAGGGCTTTGCTAGAAGAAAAAAATGACCAAGTAACTTGTTCACAGTTCTCTTGTTGGCCTTTAAAAACTAATCTGGCCTGGACATGGTGGCTCACGCCTGTCATTATTCCAGCACTATGGGAGGCCAAGGCAAGAGGATCACTTGAGCTTACAAGTTCAAGACCAGCCTGAACAAGAGTGAGATTCATCTCTACTAAAAATAGAAATAAAGTACTCAGGCTTGGTGGCAGGTACCTATAGACCCAGCTACTCAGGAGGCTGAGGCAGCAGGATCTTTTGAGCCCAGGAGTCTTGAGATTGCTGGAAACTGTGGTGACACCATGTTGCCCTACCCAGGATGACAGGGTGGAATTCTTGTCTCAAAAAAAAAAAAAAAAAAGACTGATGGGGTAGCTCCTGTTGTCACATCTTAACTGGGTACCTTTGACACCTGCCATTCACTGCCGTCCAGTAACAGTTGGAGTTTTGAGAGCCAGTTGCTTCAATAGTGATGAGTGTGGCTCTCATTTTTGGTCCAGGGGTTGGGAAGCAGGGGCCAGTTGGACTAATAGAGCATTTTGGAGAATGTCAGATTCATGAGAAGTACCCTTTTGCAATCCCACCAGAATATCTAGCTGATTCAGAGCTGCCTTACATTTTCAATTGGAATGAAAGTGGTAGGTATATGTTCATAGTTTAATTCAATACCTTTTCTCTGTTCAGCATGAGATTGTCACAACAGGCAGCTTTCAGCGCAATAAAAAATTCGGTTTCAAGTAAGTAAAATAATTCCAGAAAGGGGAGTTTGGAGACATTGGGTCCCACCAGACGTGCCCTGGTGCTAAGGTACCCTTCTCCACTCTTTCAGCAAAGCCGCCTATTCACCTGCTGCAGCCACTTCGCTTGTCAGCCCCCGACAGGTGCGTGGGATGGGGTCACGTGGAGCCTGTGAGAGACAGGGCCGGTCTGCACCGCTCGTCTGTCCCGCCCCCCAAGTCCCAAACACTGCAGCCCCTAGTGCTGGGCAGGTAGCTGGCTATCCAGCTCCCACTGGTACTTGCTTTGTGTCCCAAATCTGGTGTGTGACCATCTGATTACTCAGCCCACTCCAGCCCCTTGGCTGCAGGGAGGAGTACGAAACGATTACATGACGCAGTGTCTGCAGAGCTAACTTGGGAGTCCAGTGCCAGAGTGACGGGCAGCCCTGGCGGTGTGTGAAAGGCCTCACCCCGAGCCCCACCGGGGATCTTGCTTACACCAGAGGGGACCCTGTGTGAGCAGCTCTCGCTGACCCATGTCCAGTTGTGCCTGTCAGATGAGCTCTGGCACTAGGAGCCCAGCCTTATGTCTGCATCAGTGTCCTCTGGGAATCTGGCCTGGGGCAGCCCCTGGTTCTTTGCGTGGAAGGTGCAATTTCAATGCACATCACAGGGGGAAACAAGTTCAAAGATTTATCACCTATAGATTCTGGCCCAAAGGACACCGTGAGATGGGGAGGGTCATGGGGAGGCTGATGTGCAGGGTCTGGCAGAGAGAAGGCCCCTGGGCCAGCACCTTTTCAGGTTCTAGGGCATTACCCAGACAGGCTTCCCATGGGGTATTTACAGCAGGCAGGTGCGAGTCTCACATATTCTGCCTTAACTGAGTGGTGGTCATGGTGGTGGGTCTGCACAGGTTCCATAGGTGTGGGAGCCGCAGGTCTAGTTCACTGGTGGTATCTGGTTGCCCCACAGGGGTGTGGTCACCAGAAGGAGGGTGTAGAAGGCAAGTCTCTGGGTCAGCCACTTTGAGAACTAGGGGTGTTGCAGAGCTGGGGACCATCAGTGACATAGCCCTATACTGGTGCCAGAGGGGTGAACTTAGGATCAGGATGGGTCCTCAGGCAACGTAGAGGTGTAAGAATTCAGTACAGCCAGGCTGGAACAATGAGCACTATGGCTGTGATTCCTGCTGGCACTCTTTCCTCTGAGGCCACCAGCTGTAAGGATGGCAAGGCTAAGGGAAGGGTCATCTGGAAGATGAGTCCAAACGGTGTTTCCCCAGTGTTCTTTGGGCTGAGGAAGGGTGTGATGTGTGGGCAGGCAGTGAACACTTAAGTACAGAAGACACTCTTTGCTCAGGAGATCTCAGGGCAGCAGGCTCTGGGCAGGCACCGTAAGGGCAGAGAAGTGTGCAGAGCTGTAGGTGGGTGTGGCCACAGATGCAGTGAGAGGGAGAACTTGCCAGGGCCTGGCAAGTGCCTGTGTTACAATGAATGTAAAGAGCAGTGACAATGACCAGGTCTGTGATTGACTGAGCTCTGATGGCATCACAGAACTAGAGAAAGATTTAGACATACGTATGGTCTTTTTATGTGTGTGATTAATGCATTTCATGATGTTTCAACAGAGTGGAGGCAATGGAAGTTGATCTCACTCCTTCCCCGGTGAGAAAAGTAAGTCTATCTGTGTTGCTGCTTCCGCTGGTGCCTGCAGCCTTTCTCAGCACCAGTGAGCGTTACCACCCCCAGCCATAGGCGGCTTGTCAACACATGCTGCCCCTGGAGTGAGCATGTGGGGTTGTGGAGGGACTGTCACAGACTGTGGCATCCAGCCAGAGGCAGCAGTTGGAGCTGGAGGAAAGAAAGCAGGTGGGGATGGCAGCAGGGTCCCACACTGGTCCTGAGTTATTCCTGTGTTGTTCCCATGCTGGTCCTATGTTGGTCCTGTGTTGATGTCGGGTGATCCCATGTTGACCCCTGCTAGTCCTGTGCTAGTCCCACATTCCCATGTTGGCACCTGCTGATCCTGGGTTGGTGTCAAGAGGTGGTAGGGCTGGTGGCCCTGTGCTTTACCTATCTTCATCTGCAGTCTCAAGAAGTGACACAGACAAAGCTAAAGAAAAAAGCAGTTAAGTCCTGCATTCCAGGAAAAGAAGTGCCAGAAATTTGAAGGACTCTGGAGAACAGAAAACAGCTTCAAATTAGAGAGAGACAAACCCAGAGGAAACCTGACTAAAACTCAGGCAGACTCCAAGGATGGCTGCCATCCCTGGCTTAGCACAGCAGCAAGGGAGCCGGGAGGTTGCACTACAGCTAGGATGGGCAAGTGGAGAGGTCATGGACACCTGATTGGCACATGGTTACTTACTTGATGCATGTATTGCTGAGGCTGTGTCACCTGTGCCACTTGCTTGCACATACTGTTCTGAGCACAGTGAATGGGACTTCTGTCTCCCATTGGCCTGTGAGGTGGACTCTGCCCTGCAGACTTGCTCTTGAGTAGCAGTGCCCACCTCAAGGGAGCTCTCGGAATCAGATTCGAGGGACCTGTAGTCCAGGGCAAGAAGGTGGACGTTAGTAGGAAGAGCCCAGGAAGCTGTGGCGAAGGAGAAACCCCAGCTCCTTGGCAAATGATTGGAGCAGGAGTGCCCTATGCCTGCCCTGCCTGCCTCCCCTGCACTTGCCACCCAAACCTGCCCGCCGACTCTATGCTTCAGACTTGCAGACAGGCCACACAGTGCATGGGTGCACCTCCCCAGGTGAAAGTCCCACCAAGAGCCCAGGCTCTGCCTGCTTCTGTCTATCCCTTGGCACTCATGGTCTCCAAGTCTCAGGTCAGTTTCCCAGTCTCCCACAGCCCCCCAATGGTCAACGAGGATGGGGAACACTTAGAACTGACAGGTTCAGTTGGCTCACGCCTCCTGGGGTGTTGTGCTGCAGATCATAGCTAAAGGACCAGAAAGCAATGCATCAAAATCCAAAGAGAGGTTCTGGACCAGTCAGGGCCACCCTCTTCTGTAAAGGGCCAAACAGTGAATGATTTGAAGTTTGCAGACCAGACAATCTCTGTGGCAGCCACTCAGCTCTGCTTTGAATTGCAGAAGTTGCCATCAACAGTGTGGAGGTCAATGGTCTTGGCTGTGTTCCAGTAAAATTTTATTAACTAAAACAGGCCGTGAGCCATAGTTTGCCAATCCCCATGCTACATTAGAAGCAAATTGTTAAGGAAAATAATTTAAAACTAGTGTACCTCCTAAAACTCCTTGTTACCCTAAAGTGGATGTGTGTATAGGCTTCTTTAGAGAATCCTGCTTTGCATCCCCCAATGGGGTAGTGTGAGAGCAGTTCCAAGTAAACCTAGGCTGAGCAGGAGTTTTAGGAGACCACTCAGGTGCCTGCATGGGCTCGGGTCTTATTCTCTGGCCTGCAGAGAACAGTGTAAGCCTCTCTCCAGCTGGACCCTCCCATACCCACTCAGGGCACCCCAAGAAGGAGTGTAGTCTAGGCTACTTCTAGTGGTATTCCTGCCCCACAGGTTCCTCAAAGCAGAGGGCCACAGCTCAGTCTCATCAGGGTGGACTCAAGTAGAGGCCAGCACAGCTGCTGGATGAGAAGGGGCCATGCCTCCTCTGAGTGCACCTGACACTGCCTGAGCCAACCTGGCCAGACCTGTCCCTTCTCTCCTCTTCCTCCCTCATTTGCCAGGTCTGTGGCCTGGAGCTACCTGTCATGGGACAAGGGGAGGGCAGAGTCCAGAGCCTCCTGGAGGGACAGTGTGTCTTCCCATGGAGAGGGGCATCACCTGATGTGTCAGACGTGGCCAGGTGATTTCAGGCTGACTTGAATGAGCATAGCACTTTCCACTGGGTACGGTCAACCAGTGTTCATGGAGGTTTTTTAAAAGGTAAAACTGTGACTCACAAACAAACCTCTCACGTAACCTTTTTTATTGATAACATTTCCTTGCTATTTATTTTATTTATTGACACAAAATATTTTAACACATTTCTGGCATCTGTATGAATGCTTGCTACACGCGTAGACTGTGAAATGGTCATGTCAGGATATCTGGGATGGCCCTCACCTTGAGTGTTCATCATTTCTATGTTGGAATCGTTTCAAATTCATGTACCTTAACTCATTTGCTGATGAGGGAAACCAGTAAAATGTGAAAACAAGTTTGAAGGAGAATCCAAACAGCCAGGATTGTGGGCAGCCAGGCCTGTGCACATGTGGCTGGTGGAGGCACAGCCTCCCCAAGTGGCAGGACCCGTGTCTGCACCTACACTATGGAGTCCACCATAGCCACAGGCTAGAAACACAGGCACCAGCATCTTCTGTAGGTCACAGCTGGGCAAAGAAAGACACAGGTCCCATCAGATCTTTCACACTTTTTTCTGACATCAGGAACATCCTGAGCCTTAGCAGAGTTTATTCTCTGTCAGGAAAACCCTCCACTGGGTGAGGTATAAATAGGCCAAAGGGGACAAGGTGGACCGTTTCGATTGCATCTCCTGGTCTGAGCCTACGCATGATACCTGTCACACAGCTGGTCAGGTGCTGGGGTGACATGGAGTCAGGTGGGGGAGAGCTCAGGTTGTCCTCCCACTGTCTGTATGGAGATGCCTGGGAAGGAGGTTGAGAAAAGCCTGCTGTGGCCCTCTGGGTGGTCTGTGCTGTCTTAAAGGCATCGTTGTTTGCCATCCCATGAATTCCGTTGATGCTGACATACTCCCCAGACAGGCAGCCTGTCGTTTTGGGACACTTCCCTGAGGCCTCTTAGCTGTACGGCAATGTTCTCAGAACCATCCAGGCTGGGTCTGGACCCGCTCTGTGCCTGGCCTGGTCTAGACTGTCAGGATCTGAGTGTGGCTCGTGCAGCCGCTGACCTCCTTGTCCTAGCTGGAAGCTCCCGGTTGCTCCCCAGGCCTGGCAGTCTCATCCCAGGAAGCCAGGAGACCATGAAGTGCACAACTGCCCTTCTAGCCCCTCCCAATGCCCATCCCCAGCCTCAGCCACAGGCCAGGAGCTTGGGCACTCAGTCTCTTAAGATTCTTTCTGCTCGGGCCTGGCTGGGAGGCTGAGACAGGAGAATCTGTTGAGCTCACAAGTTCAAGACCAGCCTGAGCAAGAGTGAGATCCTGTCTCTACAACCCCATCTCTACTAAAACCAGAAAAACTAGCTGGGTATTGTGGTGGGTGCCTGTAGTTTCCAGCTGCTCAGGAGGTTGAGGCAAGAGGATTGTTTGAGCTCAAGAGTTTAAGGTTGCTGTGAGCTATGACAGCAAGGAGAGAGAATGAGATTCTGTCTCAAAAGATTCTTTTTGCTCCAACAACTGCTAGATTTTCCCATAAACAAAAGACTCAGGAACTGACCTAACAAACAAAAATTCTTTCTTGGGCAGTGCCTGTGGCTCAAAGGAGTAGGGCGCGCCAGCCCCATATGCTGGAGGTGGCGGGTTCAAACCCAGCCCCGGCCAAAAACTGCAAAAAAAAAAAAAAAAATTCTTTCTTATTAGACACTAGGCAAGAAAAGACGATTTCCCTCATCCTAGTCTTGTGTTGATAAGTTTGTGCTCACTGTGTGCTGATGGTTTTCCCTGTTGAAGTTTCAAAGTTTGAAAAGATCTCACACCTGGTGATGAGAGGGGGCTTGAGGCAGGTGGGATGTCTGTCCAGGCAGTGGGAGGTGCCCAGTAAACTGCAGGTGGGCAGCAGGAGGAAGCTGCACAGGCTGCAGTTGGGGGGGGGGGTGCTCCCAGGGGAGTGAGCCCAGACTCTTAAGATGCACCCACGCTGAAAGGCACCCCAAGGGGGACCCAGGAAGGGAAGAAGCAGAGCAATCGGGGGGTAGGGGGAGTGCTGAGAGCAGCCCTGCCGAGGTTCTGTGTGGGTGGGTTATGAGTATAGTTATCAGCTCAGGTGGATGGGAGCATGCTTCATGGGCAGCAGGCCTGCAGGCAGCACGGAGGGCCACTGGGGCCATAGGGGTGGTCCCTCCAGCCCACCATCTTGCCAGCAAGTGAGAGTAGAGGACAGGCAAGAGAGGGCCCAGGGTGTGGCAGAGGATACACTGGCTTGCTGGAGAGGACACAGGACCTTCTGTGGGGTGGAAATGCCAGGGCCAGGGGGACAGGCAGCCAGGTCTGAGCAGGGCATGGTAAAGACAGCAGAGCCTGGGGACTGACAGGCGAGGCGAGGGACTTGGAGCCCAGGAAGGAGTCTGCACACAGTGCCCTGCAGATACACCAGGTCACCCTAAGCAACAGAGTGGCCTCTGCCACCAGCCTCCACTCAGAGCTTCCTGAGGGTCAAGCAGGGAGGCGGCAGTGCCTGCCTCACCATTGCTGGGTGGATGGAGGCTGGGCACAGTGGGGCCTGGCACATGCAGCTCCATCAGCACTACTTCCAACCTGTCAGCACCCGGATTTCAAAGTGACAAAATCAGTGCACCCAAGATGAGGAGTTACCCAGGACTTCATGTTTTCCAGTATCAGCTGAGACATCTGTTTACTTTTCTCTCTTCTGAAATTCTTAAAAATAGATAGTGGAGCCTTAAACAGGACAGTGTTTTAGGTCCTAGTGGATCAGAGTACCTCTGCCAACCTCGTGGGCCGGCATTTCTATAGAAGAAGCGAGAGGTGAACACCGAGCCACACTAACCAGGAATTTGTCAGAGGGAGATAAAGATTGCAGAGACAGCTCCTGGAAATAGAATCTCAGTGAACATGAGGTCCCAGTGTCTCCTGCAGTCCCAGCTCTCAGGAGGCTGAGGCAGGAGGATCACTTAAGCCCCAGAGTCTGAGGTTGCTTGCCATGGTACTCATGGTACCAGGGGCAAAGAAAGTAAGACCCTGTCTCATAAAAAAAAAAAAAAAAAAAAAGGTGAAAAAGAAATAATGAAATTCTGAATCTCACAAATGGCAGCTTTAGAGTTTTATCAGTTGTTTTCTTTTTGCCTACTTAGCCTGAGGGAGTAGCTGGCCCAATGAGAATCTCTTTGATTAGTCCACCTCAAGATGGACACATGGGTAAGTAAAAGTTCTTGCAGCCTCACTCCAGATTGATACACATATGGGTCGAAGTATGTTCCGGGAGCTGGGCATGGGGGCTCACACCTGTAATCCTGGCTCTCTGGGAGGCTGATGAGGGCGGATCCCTTGAGCTCAGGATTTTGAGATCAGCCTGAGCAAGAGCAAGACCCCACCTCTCCTAAAACTAGAAAAACTAGCCAGGCACTGTGACAGGTGCCTGCAGTCCCAGCTACTCGGGAAGCTGAGGCAGGAGGATCTCTTGAACCCAAGAGTTTGAGGTTACTGTGAACTGTGATGACATCATGGTACTCCACCCAGGGCAACAGAGTGAGACCTTGTCTCTAAATAAATTGTGTGTGTGTGCGCACACATGCATATATATACTCTGAAAAGTCATGTTGAATCAAAGCTGTCAAAATTTACCCAGGTGAATGTTGTCCTTCAACCAACAGCTATAATCTTGCAGGGAGAATCTGTGAATGAGCACAGGGGAAGACTGGTTCCTTTGTGTTCTGTCACTCTTGATTGTAAACAAACATACTATTTGAGTTTTGCTTACTGGCGATTAGCTTTGGGTTGCTGATGTTTCGAAGGTGAGTCCCCCAACCCCAGCTTTTCTCCCCTTCCCCACCCTGGGCGGGGAGGGCCCAAGCATGGCTCTCACCCTATGCCCAGCCCTGTCCTCACCAGGGGAACAGCTTCAGGGCCCCTGGTCTCACCCCATAAGCTGGCCGTGGGCTGGGAAGCCTGAGTGGACACCCCTCTCTGTCCTGTGCATGGGACATGCTGACCTCAGAGTGCACTTTTTCCTGATGACACATCACCTGCACCTCCCCATGGCTTTCTGTTCTGTCCCAGGGACTGCCCATGCCTGCCTCACTCTCCTGGGATGTGTCAGAGTCCCAGAGGCTCACCAGGCTAACCACTGCTGCGCACAGATGTATGTCCTCGCTGGATTGCCCCAGAACACATTTCTAGAAGGCCACAGGGAACACAGGAACTCCCTTAGCTTTTAATGTATGCTGATAAGTTATAAAAAGGCCACCTTGTTTCCGCTGCCCAGACTGGGATTGGCTGGTCAGCATCAGTTTGCAGGCTCCAGAGTGCAGGGCCGCCCTGCTATCTGCACTGGGCTGGGGCACCTGGGGCAAGGGACACTGCTGCTTGGACTGCGAACCAGGTGGAGAGGGTAGCATGGCGTGTAGGCTCTAGAGTGGCTGTTTTTCACGCACAAGATGCTCACAGGCCAGTCCACTGTCTCTAGGAATCAGTTATTCTGGCTGGCTATCCAGGACCAGCCAGGTCCTACGGGATCAAACTGTTGTAAAACAGAAAATGTAAAAACAAGATCATAACAGTTCTCCTCCCTGGTTCTCAGCCATTCTTCAAGGTCTTTTGAGGGTCACTATGGTGCCACTGGCAGGCAGTGTCCTCAAATAGCCATACTCCCAGGGGCAGGGACATGTCCCTGTCAGGGATGCAGAGCTGCCTGTGTTCAGGGCTCTAGCCTGTGCACCACTAACGTTCCACAACAGGCAGGGCACTGGTCAATCCGACGTTCACGGTGTGCAGGGTCAACGTGCCCTTGTGCAGTATTGCCCCACAACACACCCTATTTTCATGTTTCCAGGGAAGTGGATGAAGGGAGTGAACTGTAGGAGGAGCTGAAAGGACCTTGCAGGTGCTGCTGCCCTCCTGGCCATCTCCAGAGTAACAGCAGCCCAGGCTTCCCTCCGCGTGTGGGCATGTGGTGTTTAGTCAAATCTCTAGCCCTCTGCTGGGCTCCCCGGCATGCCTCAGGTGGCCACAGCTGCCTGTGGAGGGACAGTCCCCACCCGGGCCCGCACGTGCTAGAGTGGAAGCCCCAGCCTGAGAGCTCTGGAGGTTGGCCAGACTGATGAGTTATGGTTTCCAGGTCTTAAAATCAAACTGCTGATTTATTCAGAGGGTTTAAATATTTTCTAGGTTGCAAAGGTGCAAAAAGTTTGGTAAAAAGATCAACATGTAAAACGATTGCACTTCCCTCACGTGGATGCATCTGTGGAGTCAGGAGGACTTGAGGGACCTCTCACTGCTTCTGGTGGTGAGGGAGCGGCGCTGCAGAGACCCAGCAGGTCTGAGTGGCTTCCCAATGCATGTTAACATGTACTACGTGTGTTCTGTTCCCATCACAGGCAGCATCTCCTACCGGGGCCCTCAGAATCTCGGCCTGACGCCCAGTCAGAGCATGGTGAAGCCTCTCAGGTAGCTGTATGTGACTTCTTAGTAACAGGCGCTAGGGAAAGTGAGACAGTACAGAGCTCACTACCGTCCAACTCTCTAGGAAGAACTGTGGCTAAAACATTAGCTGTTTGCTCTCTAATGCTGTTTTTATGTGTTTTGAAGTTATATTGTAAATATCTCTTTATATTTTGCTTTTTTGTTTTTTTGGAGTTTTTGAGACAGTCTCACGCTGTGTTCCTGGGTAGAGTGCTGTAACATCATAGCTGAAACTCTAGGTACAAGTGATCCTCTTGACTCCACCTCTCAAGTAGCTAGGACTACAGGTGCCCACCAGAATGCCTGGCTAGTTTTTGTATTTTTAGTAGAGATGGGCTCTCACTCTTGCTCAGACTGGTCTCGAACTCCTGAGCTCAGGCAGTGCATGTGCCTCGGCTTCCTGAGTAGCTGGGATCACAGGTGTGAGCCTCAGCGCCCATGAGTCACCACACCTGGCCATAGTTTTCTTTTTTGAAGCTAAGATATAACTTAGATATTTGCCTTGTTGCTAAAATCTCCAGAAGAACCACTTAATGGCTGCCTGGTGCATTATCCCAGGAACAGAGCAAGACCAGCTTGTGGTTTCCATAAAGGGCAGGTGGTAAATGTTTCCAGCTTTTTGAATAGCTGCTCTTGTATTGAGGAGGCAGTGGGCAATGTGTTGGGGGCAGCTGTGCCTAGCCACTGCATCACTGTGGGCTGGGCCTGCCACTCTTGCTAGACCCCAGGCCCCTCACCATGCTGCAGGTGGCCCACACCCTCTACTGTGGAGTTGGGCACACCCCAAGTGTACAAAGCTCAGGGGAGCTCTCTAAAAGGCAGACCCTCCCTGTCAGCCCCTTATCCATAGTCTTCGGGCAGTTTCTAATGCCTGTGGTCAAATCCACCCTTGGCTACCCACCTCAAGCTCTCCAGCCTGCCCTGCTGCACAGTACCCTGGAATCTGGAAGCTCCCCACTGTCTTCCTGGCAAGGCTTGACATCTGCCCCTCTTCATCCACTTGCCTGCGTTCACATTCCCTAGGGTTGAGGCTAGAGAACTGCACCCCTACCCTACACTTGACCTCTCCTCTAGCCACTGCATGGATAGACAGCTGTCACAAGCAAGATGGGTCTTGGCAAGTCAAAGAATGAGCCTGGTTCTATACAAAGCTGTCTGAGGTGTTTAAAAAATGTACCCAGGTTTTGCCAGGCATTGAGACTCACACCAATAATCCCAGCACTCTGGAAGGCCGAGGTAGGAGGATCACTTGAGCCCAGGGGTTTGAGACCACCATGAGCAACATAGGAAAACCCCAACTCTACGAAAAAATTTTGTGAAATTAGTGGGGTGTGGTACACACCCGTAGTCCCAGCTCCTTAGGAGGCTGAGGCCGGAGGTTTGCTTGAGCTCAGGAGTTTGAGGCTACAGTGAGCTGTGATGTCACCACTGCATTCCAGCCTGGGCAACAGAGTGAGACTCCTTCTCCAAAAAAATGTCTCCAGTGTTGTGGTACCCAGGTGTAGCCAGGTGACAGCACAGAGACCATAGGCTTGAAAGGAGAGTCAATGACAGTGCTCAGGACAGGCAGAAGGGGCAAGGAGAGCTCAGAGGCATCCACCTTCACTGATCCAGGGTGAGGTGGGCAGCACACACCCCAGGGCCAATGCCCATCTGTCTGCTGCACTGCAGAGCAGGGGAGCATTAGCTTGCCATGTCAAGTCGGTGAAGAAGTGGTTGAGGGCTCTGGACTGGTTGGTTTGCATGTGAAAGGCCTGCACACAGGCAGGGAGTCACCATCTCTAGAAATTCCTGGCTAAGGGAGGAGTAGTGTCTCCAGGGCTAGCAAGGACCTAAGATGTCAAACCATCTTAGAGTGCAGACAGTGAGCAGCAGGCTGCCAAGGGGCGAAATCCGACTGACATGGAAAACTGTAGCCTGGGTGCAACCTGTAGGCCAGGTGTGGGCTGGACCTGAGATGCAGGAATTGTCACTGGGACAGTATGACCAGAGCATGAAGATGGACAGGCTGGCCACAGGGGCTTCCAGCACCTTCAGAATCCTGAGGGTGGGACCTGAAAGGACCGCAAGGTTAAGAGTTGAACAGAGGGCAAGATACAGGTTAAGATTGAGGAAGATCGGCTCAGCGCCTGTGGCTCAGCGGGCTAAGGCGCCAGCCATGTAAACCTGAGCTGGTGGGTTCAAATGCAGCCTGGGCCCGCCAACCAACAATGACAGCTGCAACCCAAACAAAAATAGCCGGGCGTTGTGGCGGGCGCCTGTAGTCTCAGCTGCTTGGGAGGCAGAGGCAGGAGACTTGCTTGAGCCCAGGAATTGGAGGTTGCTGTG
>CAUYON010000449.1:0-37515 GCA_963573935.1 Arctocebus calabarensis
GACAGAGATTGCATCCTCCAGGGATAAGACCTCCACTATTTTTCTGGACAGCACAGACTTTGATTTTAATTTTATCATTGTTTCCTCAAGGAAGCCTTTCCTGTTCCTCCACACTCTCATCCACACCTCCCCTGCCCTCTCTCATCCACACCTACCCCCTGCACCCTCTCGTCCATACCTACCCCCTGCCCTCTCTCATCCACACCTCCCCCTGCCCCCTCTCATCCACACCTGCCCAGACCCCCACAGTGGTCACAGAGGACGGATCCTTGGCTGGCCCACAACCTCCACTCCACTCCTCAATGTCTCCAGCGCTCACCTCAGGGGAGCTGGACCCTCCAGACACCCAGCAACTCCAAGTCCCCCTCATAACATGTGCAGACCTGATCTCCAAGACCCTGCTGGCCACTCCCAAGAACCCCGGGGAGGATGAGATGAAGAGGGATGAGAAGCTGCTGTTGCCACACTTGGTGCAGCGTCTCTGGGAGAAGACAGGGAACCCCGCCACTCACACCCAACCTTCCCCAGTGGGCCCAGAGTACACAGACGTGAGCATGTGAGCGACCCCACAGAACAAGCCCCTTAGCCCTGGTGACAGCAGAGTGTATGCTCTGAGGTCAGTGGACCCTCCTAAGGGCCAGGGAGAGAGAGGGACCCCTCAGCCCTGCGGCTTCTGCTCCTTCAGTCCTGCCAAAGGGTCTGGGAGGTGTTGGATACAGGGACAGGACTTGGGTGCTGTGGGGCTGTGGGTGGGTGTAGGCCAGCTGCTGTGGGCCCCAGATTCACTGGCCAGACCAAGTCAGGTCAGTCTAGGGCAGAGGCACCCATAACACAGTCTGAGAAGCCCAGGCAGTAACAGTCTGTCCACCAGCTTGTCTTTCTCTGACCAACACCCAGTTCTCCTCTGTGACCATCTTTGGGGAGTCTCTCTTCCCTGACAACTCTTTGGTCAGTTACCATTCACCTCGCCTGGGGCCCCTCTGTAGTGCAGGCGGGGCTGGGCCCACGGAGATCTGGGCCGCGCCCTCCACCTCAGAGGCCCGAGCCCGGCACCCAGCCAATGTGTCCAGAATCCATGCTCAAGTCAGGCGAGGGCCAGCGGAAGGAAGTGTGGGGGCAGGAGGCACTGTGGAAAGGTCCTTTAGTTCAGAAGCAAATGCTAGAACTCAGCTAGGAGTCCAACAAGGTCTAGCAGGTGCTGATGGCCCTTGTAACACCAGGCCCACACCTTTCCTAGGGGCCTGGCCTCACCATCCCCTCTCGGCATCCCCTCTGGAAGCAACACGCATTTCTGCCTTGTCCAGTCTTTCACCCTTCCATCACCATGACCTCCTGCAGACAGGGACCCAGCCCAGAAAGCTCTGGGCTTCTCTCCCACCCTGCCAGAGACTCAGGACAGTTCCATGCACAGGGAGGGGCCCAGCAAATGCCAAAGGACAGACACAGAATGACCTGAAGCTCTGACTAGGGACCCAGGTCCAGATCTCTGTCTGAGGTCAGTAACCACAGGGCTGGAGAGGCTGATGTGCAAGGGAAGCTTCTCTCAGGCTATTTCAAAGGTGAGGAAGTGGACCCATGTGCACGTCCACGCCCAGGGCACCGCTCACAAAACTGAGAGGTGGTCATTAAAATTGGTCTCAGGCGGGTGTTGTGGCAGGTGCCTGTAGTCCCAGCTACTCTGGAGGATGAGGCAAGAGGATCACTAGAACCCGGGAGTTCGAAGTTGCTGTGAGCTTTGATAATGCCACAGCACTCTACCCAGGGCAACAGAGTGAGATTCAGTCTCAAAAATAAATAATAAAATACCATAAAATAAAAATGGCTCTTAGGGAACACTTAAAGAGACAAGGAAATGAGTATAACATTCTCAGACAACAGAGCAGCGTGCACATACTATGTGACCACAGATCAGAGAATATCCCTGGACAGACTCTGACCCTTCAGCCACAGTTTGCTCCAGGCACAGCTAGAGGGTTTTTCACTACCTTGTGTAAGCTCTGTGAATGGCCCTGAATTCCACAGGGAGATGCTGCTGGCCACCAAGTCCTTAGCTGCCCTGATTTGTGAAGCATTGCGTGGAGTCTGCCCAGGGATCCAAGATCCTCACTCCAAGGCTGACATAAGACAGGCTCAGAGGGGCCAAGGTCATGCCCAAAGAAGGCTTGCTAGGAATGAGGTCTGCCCAGGCCCGTGGCCCATGGTCATGCTCCAAAGCGGAATAATGAGATCGACTTTACAAATCCACTCTGTGTGCCACACCAGGGTGCCAGCATACTGGGCACTACGCCTCACTCCTGGGCCTGCCTATTACCCCGAGGAGTCATCCTGGAAGCATAGCCTCTGTGCAGGCAAGGGCTGGTCCCTGGGCAGGGGAGGCAGCTGGGACTGCCTGTTGTTTGCTGGAGGCTAGGCTTTGGGATGGGAGGCAACATGTACCTGGTCTTCCCCTCTCCAGCAGCCAAATTGCACAAGCAGAGCCGACACCAAGCCTAGTGAGGTAGGGAAAAACCCACAGCTCCCCTCCCTTACTACAAGTCAGAGCTTGGCCCCAAACAAAGCTGGACAGTGCAGGGACCCCACGGATAGCTCAAGCTGGCGTCAGGGTCAAGCTGTGCTGCTCTCCCAGAGCCCACCCTCTCTGGTCCCAGCAGGCAGCCTTGCACCAAGGAGGCAGGAAGCAGGCTAGACAGTGGCGGCCCAGCTTCCTGACCCCCGGTGCAGCCCGGCCAGCTCCTCGGCTCTGTGGAGCCGCCTTTATCTCCCCTGGTCTCTGGCAGTCTCCTCCCTGCTGTCACCGCCACATGGTTTACTTGCTAACAGGACGCAGATTTGTCCTCCAGGCCCTCCAGCCCCTCTGCAGGCCAGAACTTATCCTCCAACCTTCCCTAGCACTTTTCCTACCAGAACCCCCAGATGAACACATGGGGCATGGGAACAGAGGAGGTGCACTCACATCCCCACGCCTGAAGGCCACGCCATTTCCGCGACACACACTGGTGCTCTTGGGCTTCATTAGCTATGTGGCCATGAGCAGGCCAGTCCAGCCAGTCCCTGAGCACCATTCAGGGTGACACCAATCGCTGCCGGTACCCTTACCTCCTCCGTGAGCTCTGGAGGGCCCTGCAGACCTGGCCGTCCTGCAGCCAGGGCACCTTACACTGCTGCCAATGAGCAGAGGAGTCACGGACCGAGGTTCTAAAGGGGAGGTCCTGCCCTGGGGACGCTCGGGTCTGGATACCTTTGTGGCTGCCACAGCTTGGGGAGAAGCTGACATCAAGCAGGTGAGGCCGAGGAGGCAGGAGAACCCCACGGCACGGGGTGTCTGCTCTCAAACGTCAGTGTGTTGAGGTCAGAGACTCTGTGACAGAACCTTCTGTGTCACCACGAGGGTTACAGGAGGAAATACACATGTGAAGTGCTGAGCCGTGTGTGCAGGAAGCCTTGCCGAGAGGCGCTGGTGTTCATGTTTCTACCGTCAGCGACTCACCGAGAGGGGTCAAGACAAAGGTCACAATGCTACAGGAAACTGCGGCCCAGAAGGGGACAGGCTGACCTGGAGCTGCAGCCAGGACTGACCCCAGATCTCAGGAAGCGACACCACTCAGTCTCAGGATGGGCTCAGCACCGGGATGGACTGTCTCCCGCCTGCACAGCCTCCCATCCGCAGCATGGAGCAGGGAGGTGCTCAGAGACCTGCCCTGTTACTTGCTGGGAGCCTCTCTGACTCGGGAGGACTGCCCCGTGCCTTTGAGAAGCAGGACACAGAGGTCGATGTGCCATTGGTGAGGCCAAGGCTGCCTTCCCTGGGGCTGAGTCCCCTGCAACTTTTGCCCCGGCACCCTCCGAGTTCCTGACCACTTCCTAGTTAGGAAGCAAGGCCCAGGGACATACAGGGAGCCCCAAGGCCGCTGGCCCCCAGGTCCCAAGCTGGGCTTATTCCCATTTACTGCCCAGAGGACACAGCCAGCTGGTACCTACCAGGTGTCCAGCAGCTGTCACCAGCTTGTGGGTAGAGAAAGGGAAGGCCTTGTCACTCAGGTCTGCATCAAGCACCTCCTGAAGAATGGCCCGGCTGTGGGCAAAAACAGGGTGCCAGTCAGAGAGCAGCAGTTACCCCAAGTGCCCAGGCAGAGGAGGCCCCTGGAGCCACATCCTCACAGGGCACACAGGCATGGATTAAGAAAACCACCCCAAGATGACGTGCAGCAAAGGCAATCAGATGAGGGCTCCACCTTCAGGGGCCACGGCAGTCATCTCCCTTGAATGCTCCCAAATCACTGACCGGAGGAGCGGAGCTGCCCGGGAACCTAGCAATCCCCAAGCCCAGTGTCCCAACCCCACAGGAACACTCACACCCTGCCTACAGTGGCCTCCATGTCCTACAGAGAAGCCAAGTTGTTAGCCATGACTGAGCCAAAACAGAGCAGACCTGGGCCACCTCTCAGACCCAACAGAAGGCAGCCTCCTGGACACGGCCCTGCTCTGCCCCCTGACCTAACACTCCCACCAGGCTCCTGGGCACATTCCTGGGGTGCTGAGGCCGAGGACCTGGGGCTGGGCATCTGGCTAGTGCTTGTAGACAGAACCATCACATTGCATCACCCTGGGGGCCTGTCACCTGCCCAAGGACCAGGGCCTCACCAGAGTACCCAGTCACCCAGCCCGCTGAGGAGTGCGAGTCACTGAGCACTGCACGGAGAGCTCTGTCCTCAGCTGCATCACAGGTGGCCTGGCCAATGTGTCAGATCCACTCCCTGGTCTAGAAGGTCCACAAGGGTGGCGCTTCTCTCCTCCCCTCCCCCGCTCAGGGTGGTCTTGCCACCCTGCTTACTCAGCTACCAAAGACCCCTCTGGGGCCCATGCCCAGGGTCTCCCTGGAATCTGTCATTTCCTAGATACCATGCCTGCTGCTTCCCCTGACATCCTCATCCTTCCTTGTCCCCCCATTTAACTTTGCCATTCTTCAGCTCAATTGAGCTATCACCTCCTCCAGGAAGCTCCCCTGGCTCCCCAAGTGAGGGTCCCACAATTTCTTGCCAAGGCATCTCTCACATTCATTGTACTTGCAACCCACTAAACCAGGAACGCCATGCCAATAAGACATGTCACCCTGATGTGTTGACACAGAGGATTGACAAAGTGGCCCAGCCTGGCCCATCAGAGCAGGCCCCACACTGGCAGGAGTCAGCCCCCCATGTCCACCCCAGTGGGGCCAACTCTAATCCCAACCCCCTAGGAGCTGCCACCCCCACCATCCCCAGGTGCTCAGCCAAGATCCTTACGGAACCCCCACACCAGCCCCTCATGGTGGTGTACCCCAAGAGTGACAGAGTGGCCTCCAGACTTTCAGGTGTCTTCCCAGAGGACAGGGATTCTGGAACTGCAGCCAGGGCTCTGACTCAGGCTGGGGACTGGGCAGGTGAGGACGGGCAGGTACCCAGCCCACCGAGCCCACATGTGGGAGCTGCCCCTTTCCAAAGAAGCAGCAGGTAGCCGGGGGACACGGGCTCCCCAACAGAGACCCATGTTCTTGGCCCAGCTCCTCAACATCCCTCTTGCCCCCACCCAGCTAAATGGGGCCAGGGATGCTGCCCCTCGGGGCCGCTGTAAAGCAGGCAGTGCACTCGGGTCAGCCCAGGCCACAGTCGGCCCCTTCTGGGCAGTACAGTGTTCTCTCTGCCAGCCACGTGACACTATTTGAACTTAAGTTCACTATAATTAAAAATTCAGTCCCAGCAGCCACATGGCAAGGGCCCAATAGCCACACAGGGCTTAGTGGCTGCCATATGGGGGCCACTCAGTTATGGAACATTTCCAGAAAGTTCTCTGGGGCAGTAGTTCATACAGCACTTCCCACATCCATGCTAAGTGCTTCCCAGCACTGCGCAGAACCCCGGCCCTCAGCAGCCGTGGCAACATTATTATTCATATAAGAAACTTTGGGCTATTTTTGAAAGAGAGAGGACTTTTTTTGGAGGGGAAAGTTAGAAGTTACTGAGAGGAGGAGCTCGTCCTGCAGCAGCAGCCGTCACTGGCTGCCTAGAGCAGCTAGTAATTAGGCTGGAGGAAGCAGCCTGTCCCCTGGGGCTGCGTCTAGATCAGCCTGTCTGGCACACCCTCCCCCATCCCCATCCTGCCCACCTGCCTCCCCAAGGCTAAAAATGCACCCCCTCACCACAAGGTCCCCACAGCAGTGAAGCCAACAAAGCCAGAAGATTCTAGGACCCAGCTGGGCTGCCAGGCTCCACACCTGCTCCCCAGAGATGCAGGGCTCAGGCTCACCCAGGGGAGCCCTGAGATTCCTAGGTTCCTGCCACTCCTCCCCCAGCCCAGGGACAGAGCCCCACCCAAGTCACGTCTCCCTTGTCTACCTCAAAGGAGCCATCTCCAGACTTTGGGGTGCTGTCCTAACCCCTCTGGGCACACCCTCCTGCCCTGCTCCACCCAGCCTCACCCGTTCCTGCCATGGGAGCTTTGCACCCACTGTCCCCTCCTCCGGACCCCTCCTTTTCTCCAGGACTTTGCCCAAATGCCACCGTGATACATGTTTCCACAGGCAGGCTCAAGGCAAACATTTGTGGAAGCCAATCAGTGCTAAAGTACTTGACCGACTCAGGTTCTATCCATTCATAAGCAAGTGTGCACTGTGCATTCACCATGTACCTCTGAGCAAAGACACTACAGTCCCTGCCCCGGACTCGCTTATAGCCCAGGACGGGGGTCGGCCAGCTTGGGACTTAGCTGAGGGCTACTGGCTTGGTTGGCTCCAAGGTGCTAGGGGAGGTGGACTCTGTGGCAGGGTCTCAGTAGGACCTCAGGCTGACAGGACATCACCCAGGCACAGCTGACCTTTGCCCAGGTGTTCATCTTGGGGCCTTACCCTGCCTCACCACTTCCCTGCCCAAGGCCAACTGAGATGAGTCTCCCATCCCCAGAGGTGCAACTGTGCCCTGGTGGTCAAGGAAGAAAGGCCTAGATGAGGTGTATCTTCTCAAAGAGGGTTTGTAACTCACTAAGAGGGGTGGCAGTAAGAGCATGTAGGTTTCTGAAAGCTCAGCAGGGCACAATCCCTCTGGCTCGGGCGCTCACTAGCTGTGTGACCTTGAGCACATGTCTTTGCCTCTCTGTGTCTCAGTTTTTTCAGTAATACAAATGAGAACAAGTGTAGCTACCTCAGAGAACTGTCATTGAGAGAGGAGTTACTGGTCAGGGCCTAGCAGACCACAGGTGCCCTCTGCACCCCATGGCCAGTCCCCTGTCTGAAGCACAGCCAGATGGAAATTCCAAGGTGCACGCCTGCTTAGGGGTTCTTTTTTTTCCTAAGCCCTGTCTGTGTCTCTACACAAAAGCCAGCACCTGAGGGTCTTCGCAGGGCCATGAGTCCTCATGAGGGAAGCACAGCTCAGTAAGCATCTACAGAATGAGCGGGTGCCTGAACAGCCCATCCTAATCCTTGGCATGGGGGTGTTTAGGGAGGGGCAGGGGGCCGCTCAGTGTGGCGGGGAGAACCTGGCCTTCCCTGTCCACTTAGAGACTGCAGGTGCCCAGAGACTGCCTTGCCCTGCCCCAGGGACCTTTCTATGACACTATGAAGCTCCATCTGAGTCTCAAGTTAGGCCACTGTCTGTGTCCTGAAGATTGTTTATCCAGCCAGGTTTGCCAGAGTGGTTCACTCTTCAGAATGCCCTATTCTGGACTGATAAGTTGTAGCCAAGGGCCAGCTGGAGGGCCTGGGTCAGGGTGCCTCGGCCCCGCCCTCTCCTCACCTGGCCGGGCCCTGTATGCTGATCATGCCCAAGTCCTCGGAGCTGTCGATGAGCTGGCACTGGAACCTCCGGTCCTGTAGCACAGTGGTGATGTGGGACCAGTTGTGCTGGGCCGCAGCCCCGCCCACAGCCAGGTAGTAGCCGTCCCCTAGAAGAGACGCACCTGGACTCAGAGCAGGGTTTCGGGGCCAGGGAGCGGGGAGAGTGAAGGTGGCCCAACCTCCCGCTTGAGTGAACCGTAAAAGCCAGAGCTTAATGATCCCCAAGGGGCCCTGGATTCTCAGTGAAGGGGAATGAAATTCAAGCCCCGCACTGAGGGTCATGTCAGAGGGGCCTGGGGGGACCCCCATGGTTACACACACCAAATGGGGCAGTCTGAGACTCACACGCACTTCTTAGGGGTTTCCTGATGCAGAACAGTTTAAGAGTCCAGTGGCATCAGGTCTTAGGAAGATTCGGTCCCACTGCAGCCACCAGGGCTGGGTGAGCCTAAACAGACGCGTTCTGTCTGAGCCTCCCATGTCCTCACTGCCCCACTTCACCCCTCTACTTCCACAGCCCCAGGCCTCTGGAGTCCCTGGCTCAACCATTTCGGGGCTGGGGGCTTTCCGGGAATACCCCCTGATGCCACAATGGATGCTGAGTCATCTCCATCCCTGAGTGTGAGAGAAAGAGACTGGGGTTCAGAGAGGTTACCCACAGCAGGAGAAGACGGAACCCGGATGGCTCTGCCCCACAGCTGTGGAACACACCAGGCCACCCTGCCACCAGGCCCCCATCAACCTGGACAGCTGGCCCACCTCAACCCCAGGCGCAGCCCCCCCCATGCCTCCCATTCTCATTTGGAATTTGGGGAGAAGGGAACTCCTGGGTGGGGGTAATTAGCCCCAGCTATGTCTAGTGCCTGGTGTGGGCTAGGCCCTCACTGACTCAAGCCCCCTGCTCATAATTTTGGGTGGCAAGAGCAGCCATGGGAGGAAGCCCTGACCCAGGGAGTCAGTGAGGACTCCCCACCTTCTGTGCACCCCTCGCCTGTCCCCAACCCTCGCAGGACCTCCCTATTAGAGGCAGCAGCACACAGGCAGCTCCCCCAACCTGCGGTCCCAGCTCCTCCATCTAGACAACAGGAATGGGACTGAGACCCCTCATAGGGCTGCTGGGGAGATTAAGAGCCTCAGCACAGGGAGTCCGGCTGGCTGAAGGTGTCAAGACCCTCGTCCCCTTCCCTGTCCTGCATGGGGGCAGGTGGCTTCTCTGGGCCTCCGGTGCCATTTACACTGGACACCAGCAGGAAGGGCAGGAGGGAGAGGCTGGGCCCTGGGACATGAAGGCAGGAAAGCCCCAGCCCCCAATCCTACTATGGGGCAGCCGCCATCAGAGGCAGGAGAATCCTACCTGAGTACCCCACACCTCCATCCCTGCCCCTACTGTCATGGTCATGGGTATAGCCACCTGCTATGATTGAAAATCAGATGGGTTCCTTCCTCTGGTGGTACAGACTGGCCAGCTAGGCTCTGATGCTCCTGAGGCTATGACGGGCCCAGCCACCCACTCAAAGCTTAGAGCTGGGGACCTTCCTCCTTCTCCACCCAAGGTTCAGGTCCCACTGTCATCACAAGTGAGGGAAGGAGTAGAGGAGCCTGGCTCTGGTGGCAGCTCCCAGCTGAGGTCCTCACAGTCCCTCCTGCCTGTCCACACGAGCCCTGGGACACTCCTGACCTTGTCACCCCCTGTGCTGTGGCTCCTCCTCCCAATCCTACCCATCCCATTCCAAAGGCCTCAGTCTCCAGAAAGCCCTCCTTGACAACCAGAGCTCTAGTGCCTCCAGATCACTCGGGCCAGACTCTGGTGCCACCCACGCCCCCCATCTCTCCCTCACTCCCACAGCTCAAAGAGTAGCCTGAGTGGCCCCAGCCTGGGCTGTGGCATCCCAGGCCTGGACAGCCACCTGTCCCCATGTCACCCTTGCTGCCTACCACCCTGAAGCCTAATCTCACCACTCACACCCTTGCTCCCCTCACCCAGAAGCTTTCCTGGGGCCTGTCAGAGCCCCTATGGCCTCTCTTCGGCTGTTCTCATGTTACACTTGGCTCTGACAAGCCTCACTTCTAGGCCCAAATGTGAGCTGCTACCTCTGCAGCACCTGGACCACCCAGCCCCAATGCCACCTCCCCGGGGAATTCTGCCTGCTCCCTCCAACCTGCAAAGCCCGTAGCAGCTCACGCCTTGATGGTGACCAGGGACCAAGCCTTACACACAGAGTGGCCTCTGAACCCTTGGGGACTTGTTACAGAGACACTACCCCATCCTCAGGGGGACGTTATCTTGGGAAGCTCACAGACCTTGGCCAGCCTGGCCCAGATACAGTTCTGCAGCTCAATGGCCTCACTTCCCACTCCTCTGAGCCTCTGTCTTCTCATCTGCAAAGTGGGCAGAGCCACAGCCTCCAGCTCCCTGGGACTGTTGAAAGACCCACCGGCGTCCTGGCCAGGCTCTACCACGTGTCCCTCCTCCCTGTCTCCTTTTGAAACTAATGAGCACAAAAGGAGAGCAAAGCCAAAACATAAGCCAGTCTCCAAAGGGGTCCCTGATCCCTGGACCGGGGCTCCTCAAGGATGCCAGAGTGCTGGAGCGATGCCCTGCTCTGCCCACCCCACACACACCCACGCACAGACACACCCGCACGCTGTGTGACTCTTATAACACCTCTGCTCCTGTGTGGCCCCACCAGGTCCCGATCCCATGGCCAGCAGCCAGCGCAGGGCCCGGCCCGGCCTACAAAGCAGGTGTGCGGAGCCACCCAGGGGCTATCTCTGGCTCACTGGCCTGGGCAGGTCTGCAGGTGTCGGCCCTTCCTCACACTGCTCAGTGTTGCTGGATGTGTCCTAGAAGCATGCACTCCTCTTGTAGTATTTTAAAAATCAACATGGATCATTTAAGATGACTTTTAAGATTGACAACTGCTTTATACGCAGCCTTGATCACATGTGAATCGTCACATTCCCTTGACCTGATGCTAATCTGCTGCCCTGCGTGTAAGTAACACACATATTAAGCACATGCATATTTAACATGCATGCATATTCAACAGGAATGGTGCCTTTTTTTAAAGCCTGGAAATAAAATAAAGTCACAGCAGTTTTGTCCCTGGGACCTAGAGATCCACCCTGGGGGACTGGACTCAGCTCACACTTGCCACAGCCACCAAGTGCAAGCCTCCCCCCAGCCAGCTCAGCCGCTGCCCAGATTGCAGCCCCAGGAACCCACCAGAACCTTCCAGGAAGGCAAATCACAGTGCTCTGTGGCAAGGCGGCTCTGCTTGCAAAGCACTGTCCTGACAGCTTCCACTTTGGGGAGAAACTGAGGCTCAGGGAGGCTGCTCCCCAGCCCTCCTGAACCCCTAGGCTCTGGCTCGATGCCATGTAACAGATTGGGGAGGAGGTCCTCCTGCTTCCATTTTACAGATGAGGAAACTGAGGTTCAGAGAGGCAAGTCACAGAGCCAGTCAGTGGCAGGGCCGGGGGATTCAGAGACCTGCATTCTCATTTGGATCTGGCTTTTCTACTTCCCTGCCAGAGCTGCTTCTCAGTGCAGCTATGGCCCTGCCGTGGGGCTGGCACCAGCTCCCATGGGTACGTCCACACATGGCCTCACTCCATCCTTCAAAGCCCAGGCTGGACGCAGCCTCCTCCGGGAAGCCTTCCTCCCCCCAAGTCATCTGCATCCCAATCCCCAGCAACACTGCGTTCTGTCCCCTCCCTACACCTGTCTGTCTCCTGGGGAGGGGGGGCTGAGGCCCCACCCAGCCTCATCATCTGTGCCCATTGTTCTGCCCGGCAGCAAAAGCCCCACAAATGATGGCTGAAGAAACAATATGCTCATTACTGAATTAAGCACACGTGCTGGGGCCCAGCCCACTGCTCACTCAGCCTCCATGTCAATGACTTTCAATAGGTGTGCCACGAAAAATTGTAAAGATCATTAATTAAATCATTTTCAAAAGATGTTCAAAGCACAGTAAGTATATTCTTTTTATTTTACTTTTTTTTTTTTTCTTTGAGACAAGAGCCTCAAGCTGTCGCCCTGGGTAGAGTGTCGTGGCATCACAGCTCACAGCAACCTCCAATTCCTGGGCTCAAGCGAGTCTCCTGCCTCCGCCTCCCAAGTAGCTGGGACCACAGGTGCCCGCCACAACGCCCGGCTATTTTTTGGTTGCTGCCGTCGTTATTTGGCGGACCCGGGCTGGATTCGAACCCGTCAGCTCAGGGATATGTGGCTGGCACCTTAGCCCGTTGAGCCACAGGTGCCAAGCCTAATTTACTCTTTTTTGATCAACATAATTTAAGTGTGCCCTAGAAGTTTAACGATAGGTTCAAGTGTGCCGTATGTTGAAAATGGTTGGAAAACACAACTCTCCGTCACTGACAGCAGGAGGGGGGGACTCTCACCATGTGCACAGCCAGGTCTGCCCCTTTGGCCCCAGATGGCAGGGTTAATTGTATCATGCTGTTTCTGCCAGACCCAGAGGCCTAAAGGCACTTGTGACTTGCCTCTCTGAACCTCAAGGTCCATCCCAAGGCCCCCCGGGCAGTGAGGCGCCTTGTCCCCACCCCCACCCTTCTAATCTTCATTTGCCTCTTGCAACATCCTATATGGTCTGCTTATTTTACCTTTCTAATCCTGATTCCTACAACCACAAATATAAAGTCCCCCCAGGCCAGAACCTTCTCTGGCTCATCACTGGGTCCTCGGTGCCTCAGACTGAGCCTGACTCTCAGGTAGGGGGCTCAGGAATTGCTTCTGGGTGCCCTGACATGTGTACAGTCCTTTCCCCTGGCCCAGGCTCAGACCCCAAGGGGACACCCACCGAGGTCAGCTGAGGACACAGCTAAATTCGCCAGCAGCACAGGGCCTGCCCAATTTCTTAAATGGTCGGAGCCCTCCCCATGGTCTGTGTCCCTGCCCCCTGCCCCCTACGGCTGGCAGCACAGAGAGGGCAGCAGAGGCACCTCTGCCCTCTGCAAGCCTCGTCTCTCATGAGGAAAACCACCCCTTTCTGGGCAAAGAAAACACTTCCCACTCTGCTTGTTCTCCCCAGGAGTACAGATTAGATTGCTCCTTGTGTGAACCAAGAAGCAGGATCAGGGAGCTGAACAAAGGGAGGCAAATCGTGGCTCGGGGCACAGCCATGGCTGTGCAAGCCAGCCAGAGTGAGATGCTGAGCTGCCTGTCACCGAGGGTGTGTAAGCAGAGCAGAGGAAGGCAGAGGGCATTGCACGGGCTCAGAGCCATGCACACTGTAAGGGCCTGTCCAACCTGAGACTGGGGGCCACAGGGGTACCAAGAAGCCGACCCAGCATGGACGTTGTCAGCAGAGAGGAGCTGACTTCTCCAAAAGGAAGGCGCAGCCTTACCCTGGGCTGGCTTAGCCTCTCCGTGCTGAGCACACCCACCCTGGGTGGCTCTGGAATGCTGCGGTGCAAACAAGTTCAAAGACATCATCACTGGAGTGCTGGAGCTCCAGTCCAATGGCCACCGGAACAAAGCCTGCATCTAGCTGGAAACAAGACCTGTAATCTCCCAGGCCCTGGCCATGGCAGATGGCAGCTGACCACAGAGCAGCCCAAGGCAGCCTGTCCCATCCGGCCTGCCGTCGGTGGCCGCTCGTCCCAGAGTAGTCTGCAGCCACAGCACCTCACTCCAGAGCATCTCTTACCTTCAAAGGCAGGGGCCAGTGGGGAGACCTGGGGGCCAGGGGCCAGACAGCTGACCGTTAGGTCACTTTCAGTGCCCCCACGGTGGTTCAGCATGCAGGTGTATACCGTGGAGCCTGTGGAGGGAGGACCCAGGTCAGAGCTCACAAGCTGCGTGGCAGCGGGGGCCCCTGAGCCTGGACACCCACAGCAGGAGGCCTTAGAGGGAGGTGTCCTGGACAGGCCCCTCAGCTCAGGGGTTCCACTGCAGCTGGGTGGCTCAGGGAGGGCCGGTGGTGGGCAGGTCACCCTACCATCATCGTCCCTGGGAGTGGGCCACATCCTTGTTTCTGAGATGCCTCCACATTGGTCTCCCGACCCACCACGGGATTTGCGTCCCTCCCTCATGTGGGGTGCCCCAGCACTGTGCCTGGCACAGCAGCAGACCCTGTGAATGTCTGTGTCACAAGTGGTTCTGCAGATGGGTGACAGACAAGGCAAAGGGAGGGCAGGTCCACGGGAAGAAGAGGGGAGCACGTGGGCAGGGAGAGTGAGCAGGTGCACAGGGAACAACAGGAGCGAGAGCGGGGGGTGCCCGTGAGAGTGGGCAGTGGGCTCATGCACTGGCTGGACAGATAATGCCGTGGGTTGAACTGCATCCCCCAAAAAGACATGTTGGAGTCCCAACCCCAAGACCTGGGTATGTGACCTTATTTGGAAATAGGGTCTTTGCAAATGTGATCAACCATCCCCATGGGAAGGGGAGGACACAGGGAGAACCCTTGTGGGAACAGGCAGAGGCCGTAGTGACGCAGCTGCCAGCAGAGCCCGGCCGAGGCTCCTGGGCACTGCCAGAAGCCAGATAGGGAAGGAAGGAAGGGTGCTCTGTGCCAGTCCCAGGTGCAGACACTGAGTTTGGCCTCCGGCTTCCAGAACAGTGAGAGATATATATCTATTGTATAAAGCCACCCCGTCTGTGACGCTCTGTGACAACAGCCATAAACGGGCTTAAAGACAGGGATGGGTGAGTTTGGAGATGTGTGGGGGACAGAAAAGGAGGTGAATATCCCAAATGTTGTTTGGGATATACTTAGGCTGAAAAATTACTCATTATCTGGAAACTAATTTAACTGAGCGTCCTGGGTTTCTGTTTAATTCTGGCAACCCCACCCGGGGAGAGCATCCAGGGGGCGGCTGGGCTCCCACTCCTGTGCCAGGGGAGGTGGCGCATCTTTCCTGGGGCACAGTTAAAGGAGGGATGGAGGGAGCATGGCGGGCCAGGGCCTGGGGCTGGGGCTAGACCGACATGGGGCTGCTGGGTGTTCAGGTTGCCTGGAGGAGAAGGGGTCAGCTGCCAGACCGTGTTAGTGTTTGCTCATGACAGGACAACACCGTGCCCACCAGCCCTAGGCTCCACACCTGGGGGTCGGCTGACATCCGCAGAGAAGAGCCAGTCCGCAGCCACCCTGGCGTCCGGCCCCACCAGATAGAACTTCCCAAAGTAGGACATGTCAAACACTGCTGCGGCCCCTCTGCATGCCAGACACTCCGCCTGGATCTGAAAAGTGCCAAAGTAGAATGCTGGGGGCCTTTGTGGGGTGCTTCCTCATTGGGAGCTGGGAAAGCTGGGGCTCTCTCCCACACGCCTGCTCTGAGCTGACCCCTCCCTCTCCGCCAGCCCACACTGCCCCCACCTAGCTCAGGAACTTGGCATGACACCTGCTTCTCAGGCACAGCCAGTGTCCTGCAGGGTAGGTTACACGCTAAGCCATGGAGCCAGGCCCAGTAAGTACTAAAGGATTGACATCACACAGGATATGTTATCTGACCTCAATGGAATCACAGGAGAAATCAGTAGCAAGAAAACTTGGAAAATTCACAAATAAGTGAAAATTAAACTACACACTCCCAAAGAACCAATGGGTCAGGGGAAAAAAAACCACAGGGGAACAAGGAACTACTTTGAGGTGAATGAAAATGAAACAGGACACACGGCACTGCGGGGAGCAGTCGAGTCGCACACAGCGATGGCTACGCCCCTCTGCACCTGTTTATAAAAGATCTCCATTCAATAACCTGAACTTCCACTTTGAGAAACTAGAAAAAGAGCAAAAGCAAAAAGAAGAAAATAAATAACAAAGATAAGAACAGAAAAAAAATGAAACAAGAATAGAAAATCAGCTAAATCAAAAGTTGATTCTTTGAGATCAATGAAAAGTGACAAACCTTTAGCAAGATTGACGAAGGAAAAGAAAGACAGCTCAAAGCACTAAGCCAGGAGTGGCAGCAGGCGCCACTGCCCACCTCGCAGAATCCCAGGGGCTGTGGGGGCCGCTGTGAATTGTGTGCCAACAGATCAGACGTGAAATGGACAAAGTCCCAGAAACACACAAATTACTGAAACAGAATGAAGAAGTCATGAAAATCTTAATATAACTGTAACAAAAAACACATTGAATTAGTAATTTTAAAACTCTGTACAAGCCTAGGCCCAGATGGCTTCACTTGTAAATTTAACCAAACATTTAAAGAAGAATTAATATCAACTCTTCCCAAACTCTTCAAAAAAAATAAGAGTAGGAAATACTTCCCAATTCAGCCTGGGAGGCCAGTGTTACTCTCACCCCCAAACCAGACAAAGATGTAAGACTACCAGTATTTCTTGTAAATATATAGATAACAAAATCCTCAACAAAACACTAGCAAACCGGACTCAACAATGTAGAAAAAAACATCACACATCACAATCAGCAGGATTTAACCCAGGAACTTAACATCTAAAACTCAAATGCTGTCGCACCCTATTAGGAGAACCAAGGACAAAAACCATCTAAAAGGTGTAGAAAAGGTCTTTAACAAAATCCTCCTGTTCTTGATGAAAACACACCACAAACAAACATTGGGACTCCCTCGACCCAATGAAGGGCTCACAGACATCATGTGGCTGTCACTGCGCTCGAAGAAGGAAGTCCAGATGCTTCCCTCTAAGATCAGGAACAGACAGCATGTCCAACCTTGCCACTCCTACTCAGCATTGTCCTGGGGACACAGTCAGGGCAAATAGATAACAAAACAAAAGGCAATCAGATTGGAAAGAAAAGGAAAAATATCTGTGTTTGCAGATGACATGATCTTATATGCAGAAAATCCTAAGAAATCCACTAAAAAGCTATTAGAACTAGTAAAATAGTTCAGCGAGGTGACAAGAAACAAGGTAAGTATATAAAAACACACAAAAAAAACGCACTGTATTTTGGTATTGGCAATGAACGATTTGAAAAGGAAATTTAGAAAATGAGTCCTTTTATATTATCATCAAAAATAATAAAATGCTCAGAAATAAATTTAGCCAAAAAGTACAAAACTTGTACTCTTAACAACTAGAAAATATTTTTGAAAGAAATTAAAGGAGATTAAAATAAATCTCTTTTAATTTTAAATTATCCGTTTTGCACCTGGCCCTGAGAATTCTGAGAATATCTCCTTATTTTTAATTATTAAAATAAATTAATGGAAAGGCTTCCCATATTCATCACCTCCCAAAGTGACCTACAGATTTAACACAATCCCTATCAAAATTTCAGATGGCTTCTTTGAAGAAATTGACAAGCTGACCTTAAAATTCCTATGGAAATTCAAGGTACCCAGACTCTTAAAAAGCAATCTTGGAAAGGAAAAACAAAGCTAAAGAACTCATGCTTCCTGATTTCAAAACTCACTGCAAAGGTACAGTCACTGGGCCACTGTGGCCCTAAGTAAGAACAGACCTAGAGGCCAGTGGAACAGGACAGAGAGGCCAGAAATAAACCTGCATATTTACAGTCAATTGATTTTCAGCAACGGAGCTGAGACAATTCCACAGAGGAAAGCCGCCTTTTTTAACAAAATGTGATGGGACGACTGGATAGCCACAAGTCAAAGAATGAGCTTGGACCTCTTCCTCACACCATGCACAGAAGTGAACCCTAGTAACCCTAGACCTATATGAAAGAGTGAAAAATATAGAAGGAAACATAAGATAAATTCTTGTGACCTTGGTTTATTTTCTTTGGCACGACCCCAGAAGTGCAAGTGGCCAAAGGGAAAAATAGAGATGAATTGGCCACCACCAAAATGTTAAGAATTGTGCTGCAAACAAAACCACAAAGAAAATGGAAAGCCAACCACGAGATGGGGAAAATGTTTGCACATTCTACCTCCGACAGGGGACTTGCGCCTGGGCTCAGTAAGGAAGGAACACACAATGTCAACCTGGGCAAAGGATCTGAGTGGCTGTTTCTCTAAAGAAGATCCACAAACGGAAAACGGGCACGTGAGAAGGTGCTCCACACCACTGGTCGTCACAAAACTGCAATCCAGAACCACAGCACGGTGACGCCATCCACATCCCCTCGACCGTCACACGCGCAGGTGAGGACGCAGGGAAACCACAGCTGCTCCCCACTCTCTCCGCACGGGGAGACATGAAGCAGCGTGTCCACTGTGGAAAACAGCGGCGTTTCCTCAGAGTGGTAAGCAGAATCGCCTCATCACCCAGCAGGCCCAGCCCTGGCCAGATGCCCATGAAGTATGGAAACATATGCCCAGAAACTCGCACTAGTCATTCTCGCAGCACCATTCCTAATCTCCGAAAGGTGAAAACAACCCAGATGTCCACCAGCGATGAGCGGATGAATGAAATATGGCACATCCAGAAGCCGGGATGTTACCGTCTGGGATGAGAAGGGGCGAAGCAGGGATACCTGCGGCAGCTTCACACGAAGAGAGGGGCCAGTGACAGAAGCACGTGCCTTTTAAGACTCTACTCACTGGAAAAGTTCAGACTAGGAGAACCCAGAGCGGCTGAGAGCAGATGAGGGTCGCCTTGGTCAGGGGTGGGAGTAAGGCGGTGACCGCTAATGGGCGGGGAGTGTCTTTTGCCAGGAGATGGAAATGTTCTAAACTACATCATAGTGATAGTTTCACAACCATGTGAACTTATTAAAAAACACTGAACTGTGCCCTAGAGGTGAGTAAACTAGGTACCCTGTGAACTCTATCTTAACAAAGTGGTTTACAGAGCGACATCTCTCCTTATGCCCCTCCCTACAGTCTATGAAGCCTCAGCCAGGTTTCCAAGGTCCTCTGTTGCCGCTGTTACTTCCATTTGGTCTTCCCTGTTAGAGCTCAGTGCCCACCTCGTTATCATTATTGAAAACAAAATGACAGCCAGCCGGACGCAGTGGCTCACGCCCGTAATCCCAGCACTCTGAGAGCCCAAGGTGAAAGGATGGCCTGAGCTCAGGAATTCAAGACCAGCCTGAACAAGAGCAAGACCCCATCTCTACTAAAAATTGAAAAACTAGCCGGGTGTGGTGGCAGGTGCCTGTAGTTCCAGGTACTCGGGAGGTAGAGGCAAGAGGACTGCTCGAGCCAGGAGTTTGAGGTTGCTGTGAGCTATGACCCCATGGCACTCTACCCAGAATGAGACTCTGTCTCAAACAAAAAAAGAAAAGAAAATGACGACAGCACTGCTCCCTGGTCCTGGGTGGTGGCTGTGAGTCAGAAGGCTGTCCCATCTCCTTCCAGATGCCCCTCTGTGCTCAGCGCCTTGTGAGGCGTGTGGAGCCATGCCGACCCAGGCCGACGCTGGCAGCTGACTGAGCAGGTCTCCTCCCACCCCAGGGAGGGGGCCCCCACGCAGGGCCCACTGTCCCCAGAGACCCAGTTGTTAACTGGGCACCACCCGGCGTCCGGCCTCTGAGCCCCGGGCGGCCATGCCGGCTCCGCCAGGCATCGCCATCCTTTAAGGAGCTCCCACCCTCTGTTGGGCACTATGGCATCTGCCAGGGCTGTCAACCAAAACCCAGAGCAGCTTCCGGGGCTGACGCCATCTACCCGGCTGGGGAGTCGCCGACACTGAGAACGAGGCCCGTTTCACGCTTTGGGGCTGTTGCAGGCGCGTTGGCGGAGGCTGGATGAAGCCACAAAGCCAAGTTGGCATCTCCCCTGAGCGCTCACATCCTGGAGGGCCACGAGTCTCACAGGCTTTGGGAGCTGTGGGTGCCGAGGTGCCAGACGGAGCCCGTGCGCTCCCAAGAGGCGGCCGTGAGAGCTAGGAGAAGGCCAGCTGCACACGCAGGAGGAGGCCCCTCTGCCAGGGCCTCCAGCAGGTACCTCACCACTAGAGCAAGCTCGGGGGGACGGTAGGAATGAATAGTTTTTCCCTTCGGGACTAGCTGCAGAATTCTCAGGGCCTGGTGCAAAACGGAAATATGGGGTGCTTGTTTCACTAAGGCAGCAACAGCAGAGCCTCGGCCCCAGTGAAGGGCCTGCGGGTGCCAGATGCCCCAGGGGTCGCCCTGCTAAACCCCTCACAGATGCCTCTTAGTCTCCTGACCCAGGCCTCAGCTCTTCTCTCACATCGGATTTCTGGTGAGATTTCAGTCTCTCTGGTGTGGCAACCCTCACGGGGCAGCAGAGTCCACCGGGTGACCACTTAACCAAATGGCTGGGCTGCCTCTGCAAAAGCTGCTTGGGACTGCTCACCTGTGCAGACTGCCAGTGGGCGCTGGTCCTCAGACTCGCCTCCCCCACCCAGGGGAAGCAGGGAGCCAGGCCCTGGGGGAGGCGGTGAGCCACCTAGCACCTCATCTGACCAGTCCCACGTGCCCACTTTTGGAACAGGCAACAGCACCTCCCACCCCAGCTTGTCTGGGGATCCATGTTGCCCTGGGTCTGCTCTGAAAGAATGTGGGCTGGAGCCCTCTGCTTGTGACCCCAGGAAGGACGACAGCTCACACAGGCTTCCTAACAGCTCCTGGGGGCTCAGAGTGGTCAGCCTCCACCTGAGGCCACACAGCCCGACTCAGCCCCCAGCCTGCCCCAGCAGCCATGTTCACCCACCCCAGGCCTCGGCACAGGAGGAGAGAGGGAGAGGAAAACACATGATTCCTCCTCAAAACTGAGTCAGCCCCAAGGGAGGGTGTATACAGAGTGGGAGAGACTCTAGCAGAGTGAGGGTCCACTAGCACTGGGGGTTGGGATGGGGCCCTGGCCTCCTGCTGGACAGCAGCTACACACCGTGTCGTGGTGGGGCGGGAAGTCGAAAGTGTACTCGTCTGCCAGAAGCCGACCGTAGGCGTGGTCCTCATGGGCCCGGTTCCCGTATGCCCCATAGTAGTCATACTCCAGGACCTAGGGAGAGCACGGACATGGCCTTCCTCCTCCCCTCCTCCCGCCCTCCACCCTCCTGAGGGTGAGCATGAGGGTGTGCGCTGGGGCTGGGGAGCATCACCCGCTGCAGTCACAGCCTCACCAGGCCTCTCCTAGGAAGAGAATGTGCGGCTGGGGGTGGGGGTGGGGGACGTGGCTGAGGCGTGAGGTGTTTCAGGCATAGACGGTGTTCTAAATGACACCCGTGCTGGGGCTGAGAGCCAGTTCCACAGCTGAGGCCCAGGAAGCTGGCAGAGAAGTTGGGTCACCCACGGCAGAGCTGGAGAGGACCTCAGGGATCACGTCAGGCTTCCCGCCTGATGCAGTGGGATAAATTCGGGAAGTGGCTCTCAGAGGAGGTGGGCAGGGGGGTAGGGGTGGGTGGGTGGTGGCTACAGTGACAGCTCCAGACGTGTGGCATGGTAATCCCGAGCCAGCTCCCACCATGGCAAAGCCTGCTGGACATGCCTCACGTTTTTCTCAACGGCAGCCCTTGTAGGATAAGGAAACTGAGGGAGGGAAGGTTAAACCTTGCCCGAGGTCACAGACAAGTCCCCGGCAGAGCAGGGGCATGAAGCTGAGTAGACACATGGGCTCCAAGCTCTGCTGTGGCTCAGCTCCCAGCAATCTGTCCATCCGTGCACCTCCCCGCCGCTCCCTCCTGCCCCATTCCACCCCCCCTCGCCCTCCCACCCACATAGGCACAGGTGGGAATAGAGGTGCAGGCGACACTTGATTCTCACCTCCCAGGCCAGCCACGTTCCCCCACCACCACCCGCAGCCGCACGTTCTCCTCCTAGGAGAGGCCTGGTGAGGCTGTGACTGCATCGGGTGATGCTCCCCAGCCCAGGGCACACCCTGGCAGCCAGAGAGGGGCCTTTCCAGCATCTATGCAGGGGTCCTCCCCCCCCCCCAGACTGGTTCATTCCAGCCCAGAGAGGGCATCCCAGCCCCTGTAGCCCTGCCAAGGTGTCAGGGAAGGTCATCCAGTCTCTTGGACTCCCAGGATGGCTCCTGGGTGGGATTACATCTTGGGACCAAGGGTGAGTTCCCAACTCCCAGGCCAGGGACTCGGGGCGCACAGGGTCGGGGGCAGACACAGAGCCGTGCCTAAAGGCAGTGTCTGCCCAGGCCCATCCTCTCAGCATGGTCCCTGGGACCAGCAGGAGAAGGGCTGATGACTGGGATGGCTGAGGACACTGACCTGGAGCCCAAGCCTCCTAGCCAGCTTTGGCTCCCATATTTCTTGATGGTGCCCTGGGCACTGGACCTCGTCCTGGGGCATGGGTAGCCATGGGGAAGGACAGCGCTGCCTCGAAGGGACTGAAGAGGCAGCAGCAGGAAGGGGCCCCTCATTCCTACAGTCTGGTCACGGGTACCCCCAGCCGGCCTTGGAGCATCACCCAGCCTAATCCGTGCGCCCTGGCCAGGGGCTTCCCAAGCAGGCCTGTTCTTACTCCTCTCCCCATAGACGGGTCCCTGGGAGATCCAGAGCCCAGAGGCCAGGACTCTGCAAAGTCTCAGCTGAGAGGGGACACCGATAGCACCACCTCCACTCCACACCGCCCATAACCTGAACAAGCAAGTGGAGCTGCCAAAAACAGACACTCACAAAACTACGGGCAGACACCCGTGATTCCTCCTGTGACCAGGCTGAGGGGTCTTCTGTGTGTCCCCTGGGGGACGCCCCTGCTCTGCCCACAGGGCTCACCCTCAGTGGCCACGGAGGGCACCATAGGATGTGAGCCAGCTCCGTGGGGCCTGGCCTTTCCCGTGCAAAGTAACGGAGCCTTGTCCTGGGCCAGGTCCAGGTCGACTGGCCACGCAGGACTTGTTACTCACCGGTGCTGGGCCTCGCGGGTGGAACCAGCCTGGCCGCTCCCAGCCCTGCCGCTCCTGGAACACACAGCCTTGTCCGAGGAGCTCCTGGGGAGGAGACGCAGTTCCCTTCACATCCTGCAGACTCCGCAGAGGGCGGCCACGGCCACCACACTGTACCCAGGGGTGCAGACAGCAAAGGCCCCCACTGCCAGAACCAGGGCCCCAGCCCAGGCTGCTGGACCCCAGAGCTCCCCATCACCCCCTGCCTGACCCCAGGGCCCCCAGTCTATGGATTACCATCTATTATGGATTAAATCGTGCCCCCCAAATTCACATGCGGAGGCCCCGGCCCCCAATGTGGCTGCCTTTGGAGACGGGAGTGTGTGGTCCTAACCCCAAAGGGCTGGTGCCCTGGTGAGAAGAGGAAGAGAGCCCAGCACTATCTCTCTACTGTGAGGACAAGGCCAGAAGGTGGCCGCCTGCAAGCTGGAGGTGCCCTCACCAGACACTAGAACCACCAGCACCGTGGTCTTGGACCGCCCGTCCTCCATAACTGTGAGAAAACAGGTTTCTCTTATTTAAACCACCTGTCCAGGGCACTTGCTCTGGCAATTCTATCGGACTAGTGCACCAGAGAACCCACCCAGCAATCCCACTCCTGGGCGTGCCCAGGGGGACTGAACGTGGGTCTCAGACACACGGATCACACATGTTCACAGCAACACTACGCACAGCCACCCAGGGAACAGCCCAGGCCCGCCACTGACAAGAGGATAAGGTGCACATGATCTGTATGGACAGTCACAGAAGCCAATGGAATTCTGATGCATTCAACAGCTGGGATGAGCCCAGAAATCTAGCCGAGGGGAGGGAGCCAGACACAAGAGGTCATAGGTTGTGTGAATCCTTTATCTGAACTGTGTCTAACAGCAAATCCCCTGAGAACAGGGACAAGCCATGGTGCCAGGTGGGGGGTTCATGACAGGAGACTACAGGGCATAGAGTTTCCTTGTGGGGCAATGACAGAGTTCTGGAACTGGGTAGTGGTGACAGCTGTCTGGCAGTGCAAATGGACGCAGTGCCACTGAAGTACACTTAAGAAGTGGCTAAGAGGGCAGAACTTAGGGTGTGCATACTTTACACAATAACAAATGTAATGGGCACAATACAGTAATGATATGGTGTCAGATTTCTTTGAAAATTAATTTTCAAAGAAAAAGAATCCCACTCTCAGGACTGGAAGGGTCCAGGGCCCGAAGCTGAGTCCAGCCCAAGGGATGAGTGAAGGCAGAGTGGAGGAGACCCAGGGGAGGAGAACCTCTTGAGGTCAATTTGGGACCCCGGATAGGCCCTCCCTACAGCAGTGGAGGGCACAAACCCACTCCTTTCAGGGAAAAGTGGGGACAGCCCACCAGTCACTGGCAAGGAGCCCCCCAGGAAGGGAGGTGAGGGTAGGGGGAAGCTTTCCCTCCAGGGGAGGAGGTCCCACCATGTCTTCCTAGGGCAGAACTGCTCACTTAGGAAGGATGGTTGGAACCCACTGCAGGTTGAGTGAAGTCTGGGTTTTCATGGGGGCTTCTGAGCTGCAGGATTGTTAAGAGGGTAGGGAGAAGCCTAGGAACAGGGTGAGGAGATCCCAAGGTTGTGTGTGGCTTAAGATCATAGCTGGCCCCCTAAGCCAGGCCAAGGGTCAGGGCAGTCTGGGGACCAGTCCTCTGACTACTGATGTCTCTGGGACTCTTTCTAGTGGGGGAGTCAGCTAATACTGGGGCCCTGGCACTGAAATCCCAGATGTGAGAGGCCTCTCCTCCAATTTAAATGTTCCCTCCCCTACCACCCATGTACTCAATACAGTGCAGGGACTGGTGTGATTGGACACAGCCCTTGCTCCCAAGTAAGCAAAGTACCCATGCCTGCAGTGCCTGCCCCGTGATCATCAGCCACCCCAGATGACAGTGGGTTGGGGTGTGGAGACAGGGCCAGGAGCTGATCACCAGCCATCCCAGATGACAGGGGGTGGGGGAATTGAGACAGGGCCAGGAGCATGGAGAAGGAGTTCACAGGTCTTCAGGGGCCCAGGGAGCACACAGGGGCAGAGAGAGGGGTACTTAACAGTGGGCTTTGTTGTATATGTAGAAGCTTACTAGGGTGGAAGAGCACCCCTTGCAGGCTCTATAAGCAGGTTCCCACCTCCTCAGCATGGCATGGTCTGGCTGCCTCCTTGACCACTCACGTGCAATTGCACTCACCCCCCCTGTGCCCACCACCCAGAGCCCCCCTGGGTAGTGCTGCTGCCAGCTGCCAGGAAGGCTTAGGACTGTGTCCTTGGGTGTCTCCTCCACTAGACGTCAGCCCCTTGGCTGCAGGGATCTGTTTCCACTGTATCCCTGAGTGCTCCCAGCCCTGAGCCTAGGCCCAGCAGTCGGCTAATCCCCGGGGAATGGACAGCTGCCTCACCTGCCCTGTGGCTGGGGTGCACCTTGCATTTTTGTCACCCCAGTGGCCTGAGGACACCCAGGGTCCGGCTGCTGGCTCACAGCAGGAGCCTGTGGGGGCGGTACCTCGTGTAGGGGGTCTGTCCTCATGTTGCGCCCAGCCAATGGCTCGTCGTGAGGGAACACCACAGAGTAGTTCTTGGCGTAGGACTCATGGCTTCGCTCGCGGACCCAGCGGCAGTGGTCCGTGAGGGACTGATGGAAGCGCCTGCGGCAGGTGGAGGGGCCTGGTCACTGCTTTGGGGACAGCCTGCCAGGGAAGGGTTGGCCAGGGACCCAGGGCAAACCGAGGCGTGCGTCCCCCACCAGAACCTCCACCCCAGGCTCGGGTAGCTCAGCGTCCTTGCCCATGGCCCATTACATGTAAGCTAGCCATATCTGTGCTCTACAGAAGGAAGGTCAGCCTGAGAAGGACCTTTCAGGTTTAGGGCCCGCAACATCCTGGAACACCAGTCCTCTCCTTCCTCAGCAAGAGGGGCTGGGATGGTGGCCTCACCCCTACAGACCCCCAGTCTGCAATTCCAAGGCCAAGTCAGGCCCGGGGCCTGAAATGAGCAGAGTCTCTGGGAGAGACCCCAGATGCATGAGGGAGCAGCTGCAGGATCCAGCCCCTGGGACCAGAGATGGTGTGGGGTAGTCCCCTTGAGACTGGGGACACAACGTGCAGCCACTGAACCCCCAGTATTGTCCAGCTTCAACCTAGTGGGGCCCACACTGCTTCCCACCGAGCTCAGAGGCCCCAAGACTACACCTGTGCCCAGGCCTCTCTGTGGCCTCAGCCCAGCAGAGCAGCTGCACCAGGCCCTTTTGCCACCCATGCACAGACTCCCCCACACCTGTGCCCTGCCCCTGATGCCGCCCATGCACAGACCTCCCCCCGACCCCCACCAGCTCTGCCTTATCCCAACTGCCCCCTGCTGGATGCACTCATCCTCATCCCAATCCTCCAAGCCCCCTCCACACAGCTGCATCCTTGAGGAGAATCTGTCCTAGGGGAAGCCTGTCCAAACCTCACAGGGCTCTCTGATTCCTGGTTTGCATGTCATTCCAGCAAGCAGATGGGTGTGGGGCTGTGACCTGACATGTGAAGGGCACTCTAGCTGCAGCCCTGGGCTGAGTGTCTACAGGCAGCTCTGCTGCCGATGCCTAGGCCACCTGCCACGGGGTCACGTGAGAGGAGGCTGAGGCTAGGAGGGTCACACAAGAGTTCACGGTCCCACAACAAGGACTTAGAGGAGCCCAAGGAGCTGTGCAGGGCAGCACTGACCCTGAGCTGCAAAATGCCTGTCAGAGCACTTGGGGCCACAGGAGTGGGGACAGGGTAGCCACTCTCTTCGGTTAATCAAGGAACAATTCATCCCAGGCTAACCCAGACCCCAAGGACTTTTCCTGGAAGTGACCCCTATGCTCCAGCCTGGCCTCTAGCAGGGCCTCATGTGTACTCTGAACATTGTTCCCATTTCACAGATGGATAAATGGAGGCTCAGAGAAGGTGAGGGACTGGCCAAGAGCCACACAGCTAACAGGTGTGGGGCTAGAGTGATGGGGCTCATGTGAGGCCACACATGCAGCAGCTGCTGCTGCAACCTGGAGACATCTGTGCTAGGTAGGCCCTGGGACCCACACACACAGCCTGAATCCCATGTGGACTCCTGGCTGGGCACCTCCCATGCTGGGCTTGTCTTCCTGGGTGTTAGATGAAGGAAGGACACAGGTGTGTCCTAAACTGATCTGAGTTTTGCAAGCAGGATGACAAACAGGGGGAAACAGGACAATGGAAAGCTCCCTTTCTTCTCTAGGTCCTTGCCAGCTCACTAAAGCCCCTGCCTCCTTGCTCCATGCTCTGCCTTTCCCGGCAGGGTCTGCATCTGTCTCGTTGTGGACAGACTGACTCACTGGTGTGGAAAGCACTCGGGTGCTGTTAGTTGGTCCTCTCTGGCACATCAGACAGCTTTGGAAGGTCCAAGTCAGTGACCGTTTGGGCTGGAGACATCATCAGCCTCTGGAATCCTAGGTGCCTACTGCCAAGGCTGCTTGGCAAATTTCTGACCCCAGGAGCATGGGGACCCTCTCTCCACTAGGTCTCAGCCCTCAGGTGCTCCTTCCAAGCCACAACCCAACCCAACATACCCTCCTGCCAATGTCTTGGTGTCTAAAAAAGGCAGCTGACCCAGAGAAGCCCAGACATGTCCCCAACTTGATGGGGCCTCTACCAGCTCACGAACTAACATCTACCTCCCAGCATAAGACCAGACCCAGCCTGGGGCCAGCAGGCTCCTCAGCCACCTCTCACACCTGTGCCAGGCACAGAGGGGACACACGGTGAGGCTGGGTGTGAGACTGAGCTGGGTGACTTCCGGAAAGTCACCTTGCTTTTCTGTTTATAGCAGAGGGGTTTGGACTGGCTCTTCCCTGAGGCTCCATGCAGCTTTCTTATTTCGGGAACATTCCTCCCTTGGCAGAGTGCATGGGCACAGCCCCAGATGAGCTCTGTTCTCTGAGAGCAGACCTCTCTGTGCCTGTGCCAGGCATCACAGAGGAAGTGGCAGTAAGGACCTCAGCGTCCCCTGCTCGTCTCTGTTGGGTCAGACCTCAGTGCCCCGGGGTCTGACCCAACAGACCTCATGTCCTCAATGTCATCAGGCTGGGAAGGGATGGGGATTGCAGAGGCCTGGGGATACCCCCTCACCTCTGCCCACCTCTGCTCTTGCTGTCCACCAGGAGCAGCAGGGGACACTGCCACTGCGGGGTGGGGCTCAGGAGCCTAGCCCCACCTGATTCACAGGAGGCCGTTGCACCCCGGCCCAACCCTGCTCCCCATCACTACGTACCCTGAGTACAGGTCCGGTACTGAGCCCCTGGCCCCACTCAGATGCGCTCCCTGCTCCCCAAGCCTCTGCAGTGCCACCATCATGACCCCACAAGGCACTCAGCAGAGATCTGGTTCATTCCTGCCAACCTGTTACTGAACTGGACGGCCTGGCAGGGCTGCCTGGCTCCAAGCTGCCGCACACATGCTAATTACTATCCTAGCTCAGCCCTCCCACTTCGCAGGCCTCAGTCTCCCTGTCTGTAAAGTGGGAAGACTCCAGAGCTGTCAACAGGGTCAGGCAAGAGGACCCTGGGATGAGACAACCGGGAACCTGTGTCTGAGGACCTGCCAGCCCAGGTACTCCTAGCACCGCCTGCCCACTGCTGTCAGCCTTCCTGCCTCCCGCCCTGGCTGCTGCCTCCACCAAGAAGCACCTTGGTTTCAGAGAAGGCTCCTTTCTACTGGGTCCTGGCTGCTCCCTGACCCGTTGTCCTTCTACAGGGCCCTGTGGACACACTCGCCTGATGTCATAGCTGTACATGTCCTTCTCTGGACGCCCGTGGATGATCCAATGGGCCAGCTCCTGACCACAGCCGCCACCCAGCATCATTCCTGGCAGGAGGGAACTGCAGGTCTGAGGGCTGCCCCAGTCCCCTTCCCCAAGTCCAGTTCTCCACAGCCAGCACCGCCCAGCCTTGATCGGGTGCAGCATGCTTCCCGACTGCCAGCACCCCACCTCTTGCCGGCCTCCTCAGCTTCTCCTGTGTCCATGGCCATCAGGAGCCTCACCACTCCAGGCGGGCCTTCCCTAGGAGCTCACCAGGGGCCAGTGTGCGCTGCCCAGACCCACCTGCACTGTTGAAGCCGCAGCCAAAGAAGAACCCACGGAGCTCAGGGGCCTCCCCCATCAGGGGCTTGTGGTCAGGAGTGAAGGATTCTGAAAGGGAAGGGGGCCCAGGCATCTCCAGTGTGCGTGTGCGTGCGGCAGGGGGCTCCCAAGAGAACAGCAAGCCGGGCAGCAGCTGCAGGTGCCTCCTTCACCCAGACCCACCCCATCCTCAAGACCCAGCTCAAGGCCACTTCCTCCAGGGAACCTCTCTGATTGCTCCAGCCACACTCCCCAAACTCCTCAGCATTGGCCAGAACCCCGACCGTGACAAGACCCAGGTTCTGCCTGGGGGAGTCCGGGTCTCTCTCATGGACACTGCTATTCTCCTGCTGACAAGGACCCTGCTTTGACCCCCACACAGGACTGTGCTCCCTTCACGGCACCACCATCCTGCTGTATGGCCACCAGTGACTCACTTATGCCTGCGGGACCATGCCAGAGCAGGGCCAGGTTTTGCTTACCACCCAAGGCCTAGCACAGAGGCCAGCAAATAGAAGCTCCCGATACGTGTTTGTTGAGGAATGAAAGATTGTAAGATGGTCAGCTCTTTGGAGGGGGGTACCCAGCCTCTGTCCTATCCGCTGCCAGCTAGCCTTGGACAGAGGCCATAACATGGTGAGAGAGGAGCCCTGGCTGGACTTCACAGGCCCAGTCAATTCAAACCCTGCTTCCCAGCTGTGTGACATTAGGCTGGTCACCTCTCCTCTCGTGACAGTGGTGGTTACTTTACAGGGTGGTGCACCTGTTAGACTGCAGACCTCTGTGACAGCCCGCCCAGCACGTGCTCAGCCCCAGGCTGCGCTAAACAAAATAGTCCCAGGCCTCAGGAGCTGATGGACAGTGGGGAGGCAGAGAGCAAACACTCCAACAAGCTGGTGAGAGAAGGCCCCATAAAGAGTGCACAAGGGGATGAGGTGCCGGCGGTTCCTAACAACCCATTATGGTACATTTGGTACACTGTCACCACGGTCACTGCCTGTTATAGTACAGCTGAGGGAGCAGCTCAGCGTGAGGTCTGAGGTAGACCAGTTATCTTGCTTGCTGGAGGGTGACTGAGCCTGGTCCTCTGAGAGGCAGCCATGGGGAAGCTGGGGACCCCAGAAGGCAGGAGAGCTGAGCTCACGGAGGGGCAAAAGGCAGGGTGTGGGTGGCTGCAAGGGACAATGCAGGCCAAAGGACAGGGCTGCAGGAGGGCCACAGTTAGTCTCCAAGGGCAGGGGCCCTCAGGGCCATGTGAGGCTGGCTGTAAGGGGCTCAGGCAGAGGCCAGGATGGCCAGGTGGGGATTGATGAGGAAGGCTCCGGAGAAGGCGACGTCAGGTGGAAAGGTGAGGGGAGCGTGGGTCAGGTGTGGGGATGGCTGAGGGCACTTCAGGAGGCTGGGGACTATTTGCAGGCTTAGGGCAGGCCAGATAGGGGTTCTGTGCAAGTTCCCAAGGAGGAAGGAGAGAGCCAGCAGGACAGCGGAGGGTATGTTTAGCAGATGGCTCAGGCGGGGATGAGCAAGCCAAGGACGCGTGGGATCTCCAGGCAGTGCAGCTCTCTCCCTGCCATGGCTCTGACCTCCACAATCCAGACCTGGAGCCCTGGCAGCCCTGGTCTCCCCAGGTCAAGGAGTCTGGGACTTCCCTGCTCTTTTCTGGAGGTCATAGGCCACTGACCAGCCCTGGAGAGAAGAAATGCTGACGTTCCCAGGAAACCTCCCACCCCAGCTAGGAGACCAGCACAGAAAGTCCTCACATGCACATGTCCCCAAAATAGGGCCTCATGAGAGTGATGTTCCCCAGGCTGATTGATTCAAGAGAGCCTTGGGCTCCTGGTGCCCTGAGGCTCTTCCAGGACTGTCTCTGATTTCCTGTCCCAAGAGCAGGGGCGCTGGGGGGCAGTGGTGAGTCACGGCCCCTCGGTGCCCACTCCCACTGCACACTGCTGCCCCCTGCAGGGGCGTCTGCACCCTGGCAGCTGTGCCTGTGCCACAGGCTCCCAAGGAGCTGAATAGACCCCCAGGAGGCCAAGGAGATGCTCAGTGAGGCAGGAATGAGGCCTGGACTCCTGGGCAGGGCATGGGAACCTTCCCTCCCACTCCTGGCCCAGCCACTCATACCACACAGGATCTGTAGAAGGTCCTTAATGGCCTGTTCCTTGTGCCCACTTCCAATCATGACACTCAAGGCAGCCAGCTGGGCCCTGGGTCCATGTGTCTCATCCCTGGGCCCAGCAAGTGCTCTGCCACCCACAAGCTGGCGGCACTGGGGCATAAAGCGACCTTAGGTACGTTTCCTTTGGGGCAACACTGTGTGTCTTTCTGACCCTCTCTCACTATAGCCCCCTATCAGGAGGAAGTGGGACCCGCGTGACTCTGCTAGGCCATGATGGGGGCTCTGCCCTGAACACACACTCACTTGCCAGGACACTGTCTATCCCTCCTTCAGGTAGCCCACCCTGCCTCCTCAGGCTGTGGCCCCACCACCCTGAGCATCCCCTGGAGCAACCCCCAGCAGTGGTCAGCTACTCGCCCTGGAGCTCGTCTGAAAATAGGGAACTCTTGCCTCCAGCATAGACAAGGGGGCCAGTTAATGAAGAATGAACGGCCATGTGAATGAAGGCTGGATGTCCCTGCCACTGGCAGCTCCTGGGCTGACCCACACATGCAGAAACGTTGGACTCAGAGTCCCACAGCCTTTACATCCATTTCCAAGGTCATCGTGACCCTTCCTGCTTTCCAGAGAACACCCCTTTGCCAAGCCACAGGCTGGCAGCCTCATGCCCTGTGCCCTCGCCCAGCATAGAACCTACAATGCCCCGGAAGTGGCCACCGGAGAGGGGTCATGGTGTGGGTAGAGCCCCACTTCTGCTCCAACCTCCTGCAACTCTGCTCCCCCAGGGCCAGTAGTGATGACCAGGGCTTAGGGAGCCTTGGATATAGAACCCTTCCCTGCTGGATCCTGGCCACCAAGCCCTAAAAAGGAGGTGAGCTGAGAGAGGGAAGGAGCAAGGGGGTGGGATCTTGATGTGTGCCACACCTTTGGGGGGCAAAACACGATTGTAAGAGGGACTTTACCTAACAAATGCAATCAGTGTAACTCGGTTTCTTGTACCCTCAATGACTCCCTAATAGTAATAATAATAATAATAGTAAGCTGAAAAAAATAATAACAAATAACATAAAAAAAAAAAAAGCAGGTGAGGCTGAGGCAGAGTTGCGGCCAGGGCCCTGTGCTCTGGGAGCAGTGGGGGCTGAGGCCAGACACAAAACTGGGCTTACAGTGGTGTAAGCATTGCTTCAGGAAGGGTCCTGGCCCTTCTGCTCCTTGCTCATCCTCTCAGGGCACTAGAATGGGGCCAGCATTCCATTTTACAGATGAAAAAATACCAGTGCCAGGGCCAGGGTGAGTCTGGGGGTGCTGCACCCTGGCCGGGTGCCCTCCCTCAGCTCAGCTCTGTAGCTTGCAGAGAGGAGTAAACGCAGCACCCAGTGCCCAGAGCCGATGGAAGCAGGTGACGAGAGGGCCCAGGGACAGTGCTGCCCCCGCTTGGCACAGCCAATCTTGGCACAAACATCACTATCAGCAGTGACAGCCCAAAGGACTCAAGGGCACCCCACCCAGCTTCACGGCTCCCACTCACCCGGGCCGCAAACCGTGGACTTGATGCCTGTCTTCTCCAGCACGGGCACCCGGTTGACAGCACCTTCGATGTGCTGGGTGAACACATCCCAGTCCAGGTCAAAGAGGCCGAAGGCAAACTTGTCTGACACCTGCCAAAGCAGGACAGAGCACCATTTCCTTTAGCCTCAAGAAGGGCGTGTGTCCCCGTGCCAGACCTGCCTTGTGGGCAGTGGCCAGGCTGGACTCCACCAAGTCAGATGAGGACGAGGGGTGGTCCCGGCAGGTACCTGCATTGTGTCTCCTACCCATCAACAGGGATCCTGTCTGTCCCCCTTCCCAGCCTGGCCCAGGCCCCAACCTGCTCTGTCTTGATTGTCACAGGACCCTCTGAGGTCACCCTGCTTCTCACCTTCTTACAACCCACTCTCCTAAGTTATGCCATGCCCTCCATGCCCCCTGTGGCTCTCCTAAGTCACGCTGTACCCTCCACACTCCCTGAGGCTCACTGTGGCCCTCAAAGCCCTACGTGAGCCGGCCCTATCCACCCCACCAATGGACCTGCTGCTCGGACCTTCTTTCTGCTCGATCTGACCTCAGGGCCTCTACCTCTAACCAGGCAACTCTTGGCCCAGACCTGCCCATGCCAGCTTGTCCTCAGTGTAGGGCTCTGCTCGGATGTCCCCTCCCTAGAGAAGCCTGCCAGGACATCATTGTGAGCCAGTCTCTCTAGGCTGACCCCTCCCCTGCTAACTATGTTCAGGACACTCTTGCCTCCAGAGCCGCATTACTTAGTTATTTGTCTGTTGCACATCTCCCCACCAATACATAGCTCCCTGCAGCAGGGACATTTATCTTAGCCTCCCTCTTTCCCCAGAAAGTACAGCAATATTTGGCTCAGAGTAGCCATTGAGTCATTCAGCTATGGACTAGGTGCATAAATACAGGAGGGGCTGTGGGGCCTCAACCCCAGGAGCTGTCAGGGGAGCAGCCAGGCTGGGACGATGCTGACGCAGCGTGGTGTTTGGGGGGGGGAGGATGCAGAGTCATTTGCTGGTGGACCAAGGACTGAGTGCTTTGTCGCAGCTTAAGTCACTGCTTCACACTATGTGGCCTCCAGTTGCTGATGCTTTGAGGCAAAGCCCCTGCCTGCCTGGCCTCACGTGCCTGTGGGCCTCAGTCTTCAGGGTCACAGCAAGATAGCTTTGAGCCTTGTGGGGCCAGGATATCTGCCATGCCCACATGTGCTTTCTGGAAGGGTGGGATTTTTTGGAAGAGGCTCTCTCCATGCTGAGACACAGTCCCAAATGCCCTCCCGCCATTCCAGGGCCCTTAGCACCTCACCTCCTCCCAAAAGATGGGGTTGGTCTCGTAGCCACCCACAGACAAGGCGTCCCCTTGGAGGCGGAGGTAGACAGAGGCGTCGTGATCACGGACGTTGGGCATGTTCTGGAAGGTAGAGCAGAGAGGCCTGGGCCTCAGCCAGGGCTGGATGGGGCCCCCTTCCCCAAGCCCTGTAGCCCCTCAGCTAGGGACCATAGGCCTTGTTTAGGACCCTGAGAACTGAGTGGATAGGGGGCCTAGAGTTACACACAGTGGAAAGACTGCTCCCATTTAAGTCTATCCTTCCCCCAATCCTGTAACATAACAGCAGACAAGCAAGAAGGAAGAAGGGTGGATGGCTGGATGGAGGAAGAGGGAGGGAGAAAGGAAGGGAAGAAGGAAAGAAGAAAGCACAACCCACAAAGACAATAGGAGGAGATGCAGTGGCTGAGGAAGGAGGTTCGGTCAACATGGGAGGATGTGGAGTGGGTGCAGGAGGGTGACACTTTAGGTCCAGTTTGGCATGAGGGAGACCGAATGAGTCCTGGCAATTTGCCCCCCTCTTAGATCCCCTTAAATCTGTAGAGGCTGAGCTGGTGGTCACCCCCAGTCCTTCCACAGGAGTGATAGAAGGATCTGGCTCTGGGTAGTGGAGGCAGGAGAGTGGACTGCCACCTCCTCACCCCTGACAGCAGACTACAGGCTGATGACTAGAGTGTCCCAGGGAAGGCTCAAGACACTGACACTGGAGTCCCTCACCACAGAGGAGAGCTAGGCATGTAACCTCCCTGAGAGGCTCTCTGCTATCCCCTCCAGGCATCCATTCAGCCTGCTGGAAACTCAGTCTTAAAAAAGAAACTACAAGAACTTCAGAGCTAGGGGAAGATTGGTCCATAAAACAAGGTGTTATGTAAAAGGAATCTGAGATTGAGAAAGAGGTCTTTAAATTAGATATGACAATCAAAATTTAAAAATTTAAAACTCAACAGAAGGATCAGATAGGGCAGAGAACTGTTAGGCTAAAAAGATGAAGAAATGGAAATTAGGAATAGGGAAAAAAAAAAACCCCAGAAAAATCAGGTCAATCCTGAAAATCCAACATCCATCTTACAAGGGTTCCAGAAACAAAAAACAGAAAAATGTAGTTGAGGAAAATGTCATACCAATAATCCACAAAATCTCCTCAGATCAAAAACCATGAGTCTATGCTCAAAGGTCCATGAGTGCCCTCCAGCCCTGGGACTGGGCAGAGTCTGCACTAAGGACACACCACATTGAAGCATCAGGACACCAGGTGACCAGAAAGGTCACAAATGAAGTGACCACATCACTGGCAGCTGGATGTCTCTCAAGGCATCCCATGTTCATGAAATCAAAGAACATCTTCAAAGTCCTGACAGAAAATGATTTTTAAACATAGATCTCTAGATCCCATCAAGCAATCAATCAAGGGTAAGGGAGGAATAAAATAAAGACCTCTTTCTTGCAGATATTCACAGACACAAAACATTTAGTTCCCATATTCCCCTTCTCAGTAAACTGCCAGAGAATGTTTTTTTGACAGAGGAGGAAATTAAACCAAGAAAGAGTGAGCCGGCTTGGCAACTATAGCTCAGCAGCTAGGGCGCCAGCCACACACACGGGGCTGGTGGGTTCGAACCCAGCCCAGGCCTGCCAAACAACAATAAGAACTACAACAACAACAAATAGCTGGGCATTGTGGCGGGTGCCTGTAGTCCCAGCTACTTAGGGGGCTGAGGCAAGAGAATTGCTTAAGCCCAAGAGTTTGAGGTTGCTGTGAGCTGTGACGCCACAGCACTCTACCCAGGGAGACATAGTGAGACTCTGTCTAAGGAAAAAAAGAAAGAAAGAACAAGCCACAACAGGTCCCAACAGAAGAGCTCTAAAGGTCTCAGGTGACCGCTTAGCAATAGGTCAAGGAGCAATCAGTCCACAATGGAGCAGAAGATCTGAAGGCACCAGGACGGAGTCCTCCAGGGGAGGGAAATGAGATTGGAGACTTTATGGGATTCATCTGGTGCACGTGAGCATTCAGCAAATGGTAGATAGATGTTTGGTTTGGCAGAGCTGTTGAAACATGTGGGGGAAAATAGTGACAGCTATAACTGCAGTGCAAATATCCTCAACAAAATAATAGCAGAGTGAATGTGGCAGCATACAAAAAAGAGAATACACCATGACCAAGAGGGATTTACCCCAGGAATGCAAGGTTGGTTTAACAAATGAAAGTCATATGTAATAAACATGACCATAACACACCATATTAATAGAGTAAGGGACAAAAAACACATAATCATTTCAATAGATGCAGAAACAGCCTTTGACAGAATTCAACACCTTTGGATAAAACCATGAACAAACACTTAAACAAACAAACAAACTTGGAACATAAGAGAACTTCCTCAACCTGACAGAGGGTATCTACAAAGACCCATAGCTAATGCCTTACTTAGCAAGAGGAAAGTGGCTGATTTCCTCTTAGATCGGGGATAGAAGAAGGGTGCCCTCTCACCACTTCTATTCAACATTATATTTGAGGTTCTAGTCAGGGCAACAGTTAGGCAACAAAAGTAAAAGGCATCCAGACTGAAAAAGAAGTAAAAATATCTCTATTTGCAGGTAACATGATCTTGTATTTAGAAAATCCTAAGGACTCCACTTAAAAAACTATTAGAATTAATAAAATGGGCCAATGAAGTTGCAGAACATAAGGTCAATATACAATAAAACAAACAAAAAAAGCTAATATTTTGGCACACTTGCGTTGAACAATGTGAAAAGGAAATTAGGAAAGTAATTCCATTTACATTATCATCACGAATAATACTTGTAGGAATAAATTTACAAATACAAAACTTGCCCTCTAACAACCAGATAATATTTTTGAAAGAAATTAGAAAAGACCTAAATAAATGGAAAGACATTCCATGTTCATGAAATCAAAGACTTGCTATTTATTGTTAAGGGGATAACACACCCCAACTTGATAACACACACAATCCCTATTAAAATCTCAGCTGGCTTCCCTGCAGAAATTGGCCCTAAAATTCCTGTGGAAATGCAAGGGACTCAGAATATTCAAAACAATCTTAAAAAGGAAGAACAAAGCTAAAGGACTCACACTTGCCACTTACCACTTCAACATACCGAATGTACGGTAGACAGAACAGTGTGGAACTGACACAAGAACAGGCATTAGACCAATGGAATAGACTCAGGCGTCCAGAAACAGACCTTCATATGGATGGCAAACTCATTTCCAACACAAGTGCCAAGACCTATGTTGCTATGACGATAGGATAGCCCCATGCAAAGAATGAGGTTTGACCCTGTCCTCACATCACACACAAAATTTAACTCAGAATGGATCACAGACATGATTATAAGAGCTAAAACTAAAAATTTCTTAGAAGATACTAGGAGTAAATCTTTATGGTCTTGGGTCAGGAAATGCAGTGGAACTTCCATAGCTGACCACCTGCCTGCACTGCCCACCTCCTTAAGTTGACTTAATGTGCATAGACCAGACAAGCACCACATGTACGTACCAGCACAGTAGGCCTAATTCTTTATGTGGACCACCTCCGTGTGCTGACTAGTTTGTTACTGTTCCTTGGTGATCACCTTACAGAGAGGTTCTACTGTATCTTCCTAAACATGACACCAAAAGTACAAACAACGAAGGGGAAAAACGGAGATGAATTGGATATCATTAAAATTTAAAACTCGTGCTGTGAACATATCATAAAGAAAATGAAGAGACAGTCCACAGAATTGGAGAAAATGCTTATAAATCATATATCTGATGAAGGACTTGCATACAGGCTCGGCGCCTGGGGCTCAACGGGCTAAGGCGCCAGCCACGTACACCTGAGCTAGCAAGTTCGAATCCAGCCC
>CAUYON010000451.1:0-12133 GCA_963573935.1 Arctocebus calabarensis
GTAGTCCCAGCTACTAGGGAGGCTGAGGCAAGAGAATCGCTTAAGCCCAAGAGCTGGAGGTTGCTGTGAGCAGTGTGACGCCACGGCACTCTACCTAGGGCGATAAAGTGAGACTCTGTCTCTACAAAAAAAAAAAAAAAATAGCTGGGGGGTAGGGCTGGGATGTTTGGAGGGCAACCCTTTCCCCACAAGCCCCACAACCCCAGGACCACTGCAATATAGCTGGATCTGGTTTGAAAACCTGCCCCAGTATGCACAGGCCATAAGCAGATCCTCACAGTAATAAAGGAAAGACAGAAGCCCGGTACCTTGCTTCTGGGCGCTACCACTGCCCTGCCTCAATCTGTGTCATGCCAGAACTAATCTGACATCTCCTCAACTTGTATCCCACTCAGCCCAAGGTTCTGCCCAACTACACAGAACTGCCTAACTCCCATTCACCAGTCTCAGCAGTGACTGAACACGAGGCTGACAGGGCAACTGGACAACCCAAGCTCAGGACAGGCCAGGTTCTAGGAGGAAGAAGTGGGGGTCTTTACGGGGCAGGGCAGTGCTCTCAACTCCTCCGCTCCCAGCAACTCATACCCCAAAGTCTCTGGGGGACATGCCACAGACTTTTGAAGCCGCCTGAGGGGTCCACCCAGAACAAAAGCTAAAGCCTCCCACCAGGTCTTCCTGCCAAGCAGAGAGTAGGTGAAAGGGCAGGGGGCAGCCCAGGCCTCTAGGAGTAGGACCAACCCACAGGAAAGGAAGAAAACAGGAAGAGGAAGAGAAGAACCAGCTCAGGCCACAGCCAGACCACAGGAGTGTATGGATCATACAAAGGCAACTCTGTGTAGGGGACCAAAGGGACACAGACAAAAGGGGACCCCCCAGCTTGGAAACCCCCATCCTCACATCCAGCCTGGCATGGGTTTTCCCCACCTTCATCTTGACATCTGCCCCCTTCACCACTACCTCCCCTATTCCACCATGCAGGAAACACGGAAAGCAAGTAGGGCAAAGGTAGGGGGAGGGAGGCTATAGCAATCCCCCATCCATTCCCTTGACTCTGCTCCAACTCTGAACTGCCATATTCTGGATCAAATCCTATAGGGGCAAACTATCAGTGGGACTTGATGCTCCCAGCCCCCTTCCAGCATCCTATACTGGGGACCAAAGTTGTAGGGAAGCCAAATGCACTCCTCCACTTCTGCCTCAGGATATCCTTTTGGCTCTGACCCCAGACCAAGCCTGAGTCAGACTGTGCCCTGCCCCAGACCCCCCCACTCACCAACACCCCACCCTGAACATCCTACTCTATGATTTGGGCTAGAATCAGGAGGAATCTCTTTCCCCTCCTCCCTCAGCTGAATAGGGAAGCCCACAAGGGGGTGGGGAGAATAGATCATGGAGTCCCATCACTTTCCCCTTAAAGAACAGGGCATGCGGGATCAGAGAGAAGCTGGCACAGGCTATGTGTGTAAGGGAGAGGATGTCTGCAAAGCTAACACCTATCGGGCGGCGCCTGTGGCTCAGTGAGTAGGGCGCCAGCCCCATATACCAAGGGTGTGGGGTTCAAACCCGGCCCCGGCCAAACTGCAACAAAAAAAATAGCCAGGTGTTGTGGTGGGTGCCTGTAGTCCTAGCTATTCGGGAGGCTGAGGCAAGAGACTTGCCTAAGCCCAGGATTTGAAGGTTGCTGTGAGCTGTCTGATGCCACAGCACTCTACCAAGGGCGATGGAGTGAGACTCTGACTCTACCAAAAAAAAAAAAAAATCAGTTGGGCGCCTCCTGTGGCTCTGCGAGTAGGGTGCCACCCCCATATACCGAGGGGGGTGGGTTCAAACTGGCTCCGGGCCAAATTGCAACCAAAAAATAGCCGGGTGTTGTGGCAGGTACCTGTAGTCCCAGCTACTCGGGAGGCTGAGGCAAGAAAATCACCTAAGCCCAGGAGTTGGAGGTTGCTGTGAGCTGTGTGATGCCACAGCACTCTACAGAGGGCAATAAAGTGAGACTCTCTCTCTCTACAAAAAAAAAAAAAAAAAGCTAGTAACACCAACCAGCCCAAAACCACACAGCCTGGGGCGGTGCCTATGGCTCAAAGGACTAGGGTACCGACCCCATATGCTGAAGGTGGCAGGTTCAAACCCAGCCCCGGCCAAAAACTGCAAACAAACAAACAAACAAAAAAAACACAGCCTCGGACCCTGTCCAGAGTCCCTATACCCCAGCAGTCTGGATCCCAGGAAGCCACAGAAACTCCCTGGGGAAGGTGGTTTCCATCAGAACACAGGACAGGGGCAGGCTCTAACACTGTGAAAATGGATGGGGTTCCCTGAACCAGCATCTTCATGAGGCAGAGAGATCAGGCTAGAGGGCACCAGGTCTACAGAATCAGTCAAACTCATACAACCACAGCCACAGTCAAGCACAGCCAGAAGTAGTCACAGTCTCCCGAACACTCAGGCTGAGTAGGTGGTGGTGACTCCTTTCCTCAGACTGAAGTCTGGGGGGTCCTGGAGAATCTGGGGCATCAGAGACCACACACACTCAGCCTGAAAGGGCCCCCCAGCCAGACTCCCCCAGCTGCCCCCCAGCTTCATGGGGAGGAGTAGCTCCCTTCCCACAAGAACCAGGGAAGAACCAGGGTAGTACCCACGGGGGCCATCACCATGGCAACCAACAACAAACATCCCAGGAACCACAGTGGGACAGGAAGTGACAGCCACGTGACAGGAAGACATTTTTTTCTTAGTGTTGGGGTGGTAATGAAGATTGTTCCTGGCCCCTGGGGAATCAGCTATCTTCCAAGTTTCCCCCTCCCCCCCTCCCCCCCCCCAAGCTAGAGGGAAGGGGCACCACTAGGAGGGTGGCCACCCCCACTGCTGCGTGCACAGTGGGGGTGGGTTGCAGGACTTACTGGGCTCTCCCTCCCTGCCTGCCACTCACTCACGGTTTCCCCCCCTCAGCCCCCCTCCTCCCCACTTCCTGGCGTGACTGGAGATCAGAGAACTCCCCACCGCAGCTTCCCCTTCTCAAGTCTCGATTCCTGGGCTGAAGGTTTCACTGTGGGGCGAAGGAGAGAGGGAAGGAGGGCTGAGGACCTGCAGTAGGACCCAGGGGACAGAGTCTCCAGAGGGAGGGCCAGGAGGAAGCCACTCCAAGGTAGGTGTGTACACACAGATACCCAGCTGAATGGGTCATGGTGACACTGCCTGGCAGGGGCGCAGTGACACACAGAGACAGCCTGAATTCAGGCAACTCTGGTGGGAGAAGGAATAGAGCCAGAGGATCCAGACCCTGCAAACCCCACTCCGGACCTGTCCAGAGCCTCCTTTTCATCTCTGGCATCTATTGGCATCCAGGCAGGCAAGGTCCCGATTGTGCCCGACCCCTGCTGCCTCTCCTCTGTTTTCAGTGCTAAGGAATCCCCCTCAAAGCTCCAAGGTGCCCGCCCAGGCGAGGGCACCTTGGCTGGAGGTGGGAGAATGGAACCTCCCTCCACCCCCCTCCCCTTCTCTGCAGATGTCCCAGACTATATTTAGCCCAAGCTGGGCGGCCAGCCAGACCCAGACTCCCCACTGGCCTGGAGCTGAGCTCCCAGTTTTTATGCAATTAAAACATTAACAGAGAACCACCCCCATCCACACAATCCCCACACACACCCCCAGCCCTGCCAGGTCTGCAGAGCTCTGAAAACTTGAAGGAGAGGAGCAACCCCCACCCCAGCCAGTGACGGGGCTGGGCGGTCACTGGGCAGGACAGGGACATCATCCATGAGATCAGGTTGACACTGAGTGGGGAGTCTTTCCTTGTTCCGGCCGGAAGGGAAGGCATATCCAGGTGGGGGGGGGTGCTGGCTGCAAAAATTACACCTGTCATTTTGCAGCCCCCTCCCTGGCCAGCTCCAGTTACAGGGCTGGGACTGGTAACAGGTGCTGGCCAGTCTGGCAGCAGCCTAATCCCCCCACCCGTTCCCCAGGCTGACAGTGGTGCCTGGGGGTCCAGTAGGGGCCCTTTGGGGAAGGATGTTAAGTAACAGGAGGTATCACTGCCTGGAGGGGTGGGCAGCCTATGGCCCTTTTATAAGAGCTGGCCCCTGGGCCATGTGATGTGTGCTAGAAGGTCTGGGGAAGCCAGGGAAAACTTAGTTCCACAGCACCTATTTCATTTCCCCATGATGCCAGGCAGGCGGGCTAGAGTGTGGGAGGTCTGTCTGCCTGCCTCTTCCTCCTCCTCCTCTCCAAATTCCAGGAACAGGCAAGGGAGGCTCCAGTTGCGGGGAGAGAGAACAAGCAGGCGGTCCCAGCCTGAAGGGGGGGAAAAGGGGGGAAGGACTGCAAGCTCCAGACGAAGTAAGAGACACCCACACCGGAGACACCCACACCCAAGCCAGACTGGGGACAGACACACCGACGCTGACACATTCTCACACTCTGGGCCAGGTCCCCGCATGCCGCCCACTCTGAGGGAACACCCGAACACCCTCAACCAATCCTGCCAATTTCCAGAACACTCCCTGGACACACAAGGAGAGGCTCTGTCCCCCACCCTGCATCCCCCCACAAACCGTGTGGGCTCCAGACAGCAGCTTGAGGGTGGAAAGGGGAGCAGAGGGAGGAAAGACAGCAGGCATCAGAGAGAATGTGCAGCTAAAGCCCTGAGAGCTGGGGGTATCAGTTGCCACACTCCCTTCCCAAAACCCAGTAAGTCAAGACAACCCTGGTCATCTTGCCAGGGACCCTGCCAGCTTCCCACACTCCTAAAACCACCTCCATCAAATGGGTGTGGGGTGCTGAGCAAGTGAAGATTACCCATTTATTTGTCACAGGGATAGTATTACCCATCACCCCAGATCCCAGGCAGTGCTCCCAAACAGACCCCAAAGAGGCAAAACATACCCATCCCTCCAGTCCTGCCCTGCTCATGTTTCCCGGAGGACAGGGAACTGGGCATTGAAGTTTGTATTTGGGGGCAGGCCCCACCCTCATATCACACAATTCTGAGGATCATCCCACATAAGACCCTGGAGTCTAAGCAAGGAGTAGCCTAGGAGGAAAGGTCCCAGCAGGTAGAGCCAGCTTCAGAGACTAAATGAATTAGGGGAAAAGGAGCTTATCACTAACTGGGGCCTGGGTCAACATTCTGAAAACAGACCTAAAAGGCCTCTCAGACAATGCCCTCTCCCCCACACTAGATAGGGTGGCAGGAACCATGTCATGGCACGTGTAGGCGACTGTGCCCAGTGGGGGAGGCACAGAGCAATCAGGATGGGGCTGCCCACAGCTAGCTTCCTGCTGGGCTGCTGCAAGTTAGGGAGTAAGAACTGGACTAAAAATGTGTCCCAGGGTAGAAGCAAGGGCATTTAGGGTCAGAAGGGAGGAAGAGAGATTTAGAGGCTATAGGAGGAGGTGGCTAGGATTAAGCCATTCCAAGCCCAAAGTCTTCTCAGAACAGCCACTGAATCTGTACCACTGTCATCAGTCTGGTGGTGAAACCTTTGCAGTGGCCACCTCACACAGTTACTCATACCCTCAAAATCCCTGAAAATCCAAAATCCTCAGCTCCCAAGGGCCTACTTGAGTCTGCCCCTACTGACCTCTCTGTTTCAGAACACCACATAGTACAGACAACCAGGTAGTGCTAATGTCCTAGGTCTTCCCAGTGTACTTTTTCAGAACCACAAACTCCCTGACTCCACAACCACCACCTCCTCTTCCTCCAGGACAATGAACCACACATCTAACTCCAAATACTCTTTCTCCTGTTTCTTCCCCCAAACTCATCTCCACCCCCACCCAGGGGAAGCCCCAAGACTCTAACCCACCCCAAATCCAACCTGGGGCTTCCCCGGCACAACCTCCTCATCAAGCCCTAAAGGAGAGTTTGGGGCCTGAGCTACAATTTCCTAGCAAGACCTGAGAGGTCCTTACTTCCCCCAATCTTGCCCTATGAAGACTACAGCCAAAGAAGAAGATAAGAGACACTGAATCTCCTAACCAGAAAACTGGGGGTAGGGGAATCAGGAGCAGAATTAAGGGTTGGAGTAAGCAGTAGGGGTGAGGGGGAGTGTTTTGAGGAACAATCCCTTCAGAGATTTATATACATACACACTTGTGCACACAGCCAGCAGGCAGAAGACAACCTGGCTGCAGAATAAGGAGCCAGCCCCATCAGGGCATACCTTTCTAGGCCAACACACTGGTCATCCTATCCAAGATAGGATGGAGGGTGGAGAAACATCTCCAAGGCTGGGGGGCTTTTTTGTATGAGTTGCTCCCCACCCCAGCCTAGCACAATGGGAGTCAGTCTCCCTTCCCACCAGGCAGCCTGACAACAAAGTAGCACCCAAAAAAGAGGGGACATAGCCAAGATGAATTCCCAGCTCCCCCAAAACACACACACCTGGCTAGCAGCTTCCAAGCCTCGTTGGTGGCACCAGCTCCCAGACACCCTCAGCAAAGCAAGGTCGGCCAGTCTATTCCGTCCTCACTATCACGCCCAAAAGCTTCCACACCCCATGGTAGCACAAGACCCAGGGACACCCCACAGACACACACTGCACTGGCTTCCGCACCCAAATCTGACGGCTCTCTCCACAGGGGACACCAGCTGAGCGGGCCCCGCCCCCCAGCCGACTCCCTCTGGTGGGGTTGGGCCCCCTGGCTGATTCTCCCCAAACCACAGAGCAGCTCAGATAACAAGAGGGTAAGAAGGAGGGGACTAGTCCGTTGGGCATCCGATCTCTCCCCAAACAGGTTTGAAAGTCTTTTTGTTTTGCTTGGTTTTGAAGAGAAAAGAGAGAGTAGGATTTCCCAGCAGCAGTTCTGCAACATCTCAAGCCCCGGGGACACGCGCGGCAGACCGCCCCAGACGCCTCAAGGCTGCGCGCGAAGACACCGCGCAGGCAGACGCACAGACGGGGCTCCCCCACCCAGGACGCGGTGGCGGCGGGGTGGGAAGCCCAGGAAACCCCGGGTTCCCGTCAGAACCCGCCCGGCACCAAGGCCTCTCCCGCTGCTCCTATCAAGAGCAGGCCCTGGGGACCCAATGCCTGCGGGAGCCAGGGACTCCCCCAAAACCCCGGAGAGAGGTTACCTCGCAGCGGGGGGACGCAACCCGTAGGGGGTGCCTGTGGGCACGGCGTCTGCCCTAACCCGGAGCCTGGGTACCGCTTGGCATCGGGGGTACGGGGTCCCCGGAGAGGAGCCGTCCGGGGGGCCGCGGCTCAGGGGCGCGGGGCGACGGCAGCGGCCATATCGAGTCACGTGCGGAGGCTGAAACTTTACCCGGAGCCCCAGACTGGGGGGGCGGAGGGTACGGAGCAGGGGTGGGGGGAGGCCCTTTCCCTCAGACCCGCCCGTGCACGCCCACGGACCAATCATCAGTCAGGGGCGGGTCCGTAGGATCACGCCCAGCCTCCCCCCTCTTAATAGGCCGAGGGAAGAGCGAGTCTTAAAGGAGCCCTCCTAGCTGAAGGCAGGACCGTGGGAATCTGGGAGAATCCCTCCCCCAAACCCAGAAAAGGAGATGCAGATCGAGGAGGGAGTGAAATTCTGCATAAAAAATAGAACTAGGGCTCGGTAGGGAAAGGACAGCAGTGTGCTATCCAGCACTCCTTCTTCCCAACCACACCCACCCACACTCATAGGTTCACTGATCACACACACCCTACACTTACCTAAACCCAGGAAAAGAGGCAGCGGCGTAATACGGAGAACACAGTAACTGACCCTAGCTGACAGCCCTTATTGCCCATATTTACAATCCTCGTCCAGGGACCGGTTGGAACTGAGAGTTGTATGACCTTGAGCAAGTCACCTCCCTTCTCTGTATCTTAATTTTCTCATCTGCAAAAAAGGAGTACAGGAGTAGATCTCCCACACGTACACCTCCTTCCCCAAATACCTCTCCAGATCGAGTAAATAGGAGGGGCTCTGGCCCAACCCAGCCCCTCAGGTCCCCTTAAAGTATACTTCCGCCCAAAAGGGCTTTTGGATCTTCCAGTAGGGGCGCCCAGGAGCACCCCTCCAGGCTAAAAGACTCAGACTCAAGTTTCCCCCTCCTGGCCAAAGTCTAGAGGAGCCAGAAAAACTCTCATTCATGTTTCAGCTGCACAGGATCTGAATCACCCTCCATCTGCAGAGACCCCAGGTCCCAACACAGTCATGAGCCCCGTCCCAGCCTGTTGCTCTAACAGGAGGATCACACGTCCCTATCGCTAGCAGTTCACTGGGTTGGGAAGTGGAATCACTAGGGAACATACACACCCCTCCTGTTCCCAGACAGAGAAGTGGTCACAAGTGCCCCCACAGGACTTCCCATTGGAAGAGGAAGTGCCACACTTCCAAGCGTCCACTCCCCTGAGGTGTCCCTCAGCCTGACCCCGTGGCAGAATTCTCAGAACCACCCGTCGGATGGGCTCCGCCAACAGGCGAAGAATTGACCGAGGTTCGGGGGGGAGGTTGTTTGTCCACGCTCGCACCAGTTAGTTGCAGAGGCAGGTCTAGAATTTTAGGTAGCTGTCTCTGGCGTTAGCCCCCCAACCTTGGTAAAGTAGGACAAACCGGGTTGGCGGGACCCTCTGCCTTGAGCTCCGGCGGTGGGAGAAATTGCCCCAGCAGTTCGGGACAGCTCCAAGCAGAGCTTCCCGGCTTCCCCACTTTCCCGGGACCCTTCCCGCCAGCTGAGCCTGGGCTGTGTACTGCTCGCCTCTGGATTTCCGTCCACCGGTGCGAAGCTCCCGCCCAACATCTCCCGCCCTGTCCCGTCCAGATCCATCCGCAAACATGCGCTCAGCCGGCAGGAATGCGCCAATGGCTCCCAGATGTGGACGCAGACGCTTAACCCCTTCGCCCCAAGGGCCTTCCAGCCTGAACCCCGCCAACAGCTGGGAGCTTTGCCCAGTTGAGGAACTAGTCTGGTGGGGGTCAGCGCCAGCCCACCCTCACTCTCCCCTCCCCGGTGCCCACAGGCATCTCCTGACCTAGATCCTACCAGTCTTTCTTCCAGCTGAGGCTAGAGGGGAAGGCTCACGGACATAAAAATGCAAGCGTGCATGCAGACTTCCTCCCCACCTGGGACTATCTTCATATACACCGGCAGGTCAGGTACACTCCTGTTGGCTGAGATTCAGGCATCCTCGTACAAACGCATACTCACGTGCATTCGGGGCACGAATGTGTACATCCCCAAGATGCATGCATGCACATCCATACTGAAGAACATACAAACATTTGTGTACACATATAAGTGCATGAAACCAAGGATGGGGCACACTTCTGAACAGACATAGCAGTACATCTATGCAGATAAAGAAATTCATAAATGCACAAACCCAGCCCCCACAAGGGGTCTAGACTCACACACATGAGACCAGCAGCCATGTATACAAACACAGCCTGCACACCTACCAGCACTCTTTGCCTGCCCGGGACAACCTGTACCATCCTTCCAAGGTCAAGCCCTACCCAAACTAGACTCCAGAAAACAGGAAAGGTCCCAGGTGGGCAGCTAGGAGTCTTCAATCTGCAGCAGCAGCTGAACTCCAGCTGTGCTGGGCTCACAACAGGGCTTCCACCCCTTTCCCACCAAGGACCCTGATACAAGAGAGAAGAGTACCCAGGAGATAACAGGAGACTAGCAGAAAAAGAAATGTCAAGAACCCAAGGGATCATCACATTTTAGGAAAGATGCTCTTTCTCCGGGTCTACCCTTTCCCTGTACACAGAAGGCTATAGGCTGGGAGAGAAGCCAAAGCCTGATTTCCCAGCCTTGTCTGGTTTCCCAAGACAAGGATCCCTCTTCAAACTAGAGGAAGCAAAGAGAGAGCCCATAAAGTCAGGGGCCAGTGAGAACTCTCACTAGTCAAAGGAGATATAATATAGCTTTGAGACACCCCAAGAAGGCCCACACTTCTAGTAAAACAAGGCCTCACTCTCATATCTGTGGGAACTCCTAAAAAATAGCATAAATGGTAGTTTGAAAAGAGGATGGAAAGTAGTTGTCCCTAAAACTACCTGGATGTAATGTGGGTAGGGTGGGAGCTGTCTATTTGAAATAGCCCTGACTATTCCTCCCCCAGCCTCCCAGATCATCCCAAAAGGAGCTCCTCCCCCTATATCTTAATGGTCCCACCCCATTTGATTCTCACAGTCCTGAAGGGACAGTGTTCCTGTTTCTATCCCACAGATGAGAAAGATGAGAAAACTGAGACACAAAAAAGAAATTGCTTTGCCCAAAGTCATATAAGTTGTCAATGGTAGAGCTGGATTCAGCTCCTCAACTCCCCTCACCCACTATTTACTCCAAATTAAACATATTCCACTCTACTCAGTACCCTGCTGCCTCTTCCTTTACCCAGGCAGTGGAGCACATAGGAGAAGCACTATCCTTGCCTGGCTCTGCACACTTATGGCTGGGAGTTAGGACACCAGAGAGAGATCAGAGAAGACATTGGGGGCTATACACATAGCTCTCCACTCCCAAACCAAGCACAGTGCCCACCTGCCTAGCAAGCATGGCCGGGTGACTCAGCTGCATCCGGGGAAGATGCCAGGGCAATGACTCACCTACCGAGAAGAGCTGAACCTGGCCCCTTGCCAGCCTCAGGACATAAGCGACTTAGTCACCACCAGGACTGTGGTGCCCGCCAGGCACAGCCTAGGGATGGGAGACAGGGTAAGACTGTCCCTCCATGGTTACGTGCGCCCCCTGGTGAGGAACATCTCTTAGCATCCTGGGGCCAACAATGGCTGTGCCTGACCCTAACCCCTCACCACTGCCCATCCCCACCATGCTAGGCCTACCTCCAGTGCTAACAAGTTTTGTGAGACCCCTGTGCTGCCCTACTCCCTGCAGCCTGCCCCCTGCCCATCACTCACCACCCACTCTCCCCCTGCCCCACCTCCTCCTGCCACCCAAGTTGTACCCAGGCAGTGAGTCTCCTTTAACATGTCCTGGCAGCACCTCCTGCCCCCACAGCCCCTCTCACCCCCCTCATATACACATGCACTCATACACACTTCTGCCAGCCCTGCTTCTGTCAGAAGCTGCTGAAGTTGTTGAGCACGAGGGAAATCGGGAGGGTGAGGTGCAGGGATTGAGTTACCAGAGCTGATGGGGTAGGCAATCACCTAATCCCTTCCTAATCTTGTCCTCTCCCACCATCTCCCTCACCCACCTACCTCCCTCCCAACCTCTGGCTGGCAGCCTACTGCCCTTTAAGCCCCTCCCCTCCAACTCCACCCAAGCTAGAAAATAAATGTTCAAGAGTATTTGTCAAGCTAAAACCAGCCCTGTATCTGAGAAAGAGAGAGAATGAAAGAGACAGAGATGGACAGAAAGAGTAATTCTTGTGCTCAGTGCTCTGACTACAACCATAGATGTGTATATCCATGTGTATGCTGACCCAGAAGGGGAATGAGTAACTCTGCAAGTCCTAGGAGAGTCAGTGGGGCCCAAGGGGAGAGACAAGCTGAACAGCTTCAATCCATTTGCACTATTGATTTCTCACACACTGTGGCAGGCCTGATGGGGGGCATGATAAATCAGCACCCCAGAGACATAGATACTGAGTGGAGTGCAGGAGAGGAGCTTCTACACCACATTTGTGGCTCACTGAGACCTGCTAGGTGGGGAGAAGTGGGCAGCAGAGGAATAGAAGATGTTGAGTGGCAGGAGATAGATTCAGAAGAGGGTGTTGGATTAAGCCCTGTCTGGAACAGCACTTTCCAACTGGGTCTGAAGCTAACTCAAAGAAAAAACGTGGGGGACAGATGCACTATGACTAGCTACATAGGCAGGGCCCTGAACAACTCCAGGGGGTGTCATTCATACCATAGTCTATGGAATGGCTTCCCCTGCAGCTGTACACAATGTGGCCCTAGGGAAGAGGCTGAGGCAGGAGACAGAACACACTGAATTCTGATGGACCACAGTTCTTCCCTGAATTTTCTTTTTTTTTTTTGTGGAGACAGAGTCTCACTCGATCACCCTTGGTAGAGTGCCGTGGCGTCACACTGCTCACAGCAACCTCCAACTCCTGGGCCTAGGCGATTCTCTTGCCTCAGCCTCCCAAGTAGCTGGGACTACAGGCGCCCGCCACAACGCTCGGCTATTTTTCTGTTTTGCAGTTCGGCCGAGGCTGGG
>CAUYON010000458.1:0-45378 GCA_963573935.1 Arctocebus calabarensis
TCCTATGCCTAGGTCAATTTCTTGTGAATTTCCTAGGCCTCAATTCCATGAATGGACTGTACTCATTCATTGACACATTCATTCACCTTGCCCCTGGCGGAAGGTACTGTATTCATTAGTTTCCTGGCCAAGGAACCCATACACCTATATATACCCTGAGACTAAAGGCCTAAAGGAGGAGATGGGGAAAGACCAGGAGAGAAATGGAGAGAGCTTCTCTCTCCCCACTAGAATTCTCTCCCTCTACCAGGAGCCTTAGTGTTTTCTGTATTCTTTTCTGTGAATAAATTCTGTCTTACCATTAGGGGGTGAGGGGAAATAATGTAATAAAGAATAATAAAATACATGTTAGTTGAAAAAAAATAACAAAATAAAATAAAATAAAGAAAAAAAAATTTAAAAAAAAAAGAATTATTTTATCTCTTCTGAGTCATTAACTAATATGTCCAAGGTAAAATTGTAACACTGAATTAAACTGAGTTTTGGCTGACTCCCATCAGCTCTTGATGTTTCTACAGTGACTTTCTCCACCCTACCCTCAATATCCCTAGTAATTCAAAGTGAAAGCTTGAAGATGGTGTTGAGAGAGAGAAAATGAGAAGCAAAGCAACACCCAGTCTGTGTCCAGGCTGTTCTCCAAGTCGGCTGTGTCCTCAACTGGTACTGCAGCTCTTCCTTCAATTATGGGACACATTTTAGAGTCCTAACATCAAACTGTCCTCTTTCGGTAACCACTGTGCTACAAAAATTGTCCTCTTTTTGGTTTTTGTTTGTTTGTTTGTCTTTTTGGACTTGGCTAGTTTTATTGGGAATTTTATCACTTGCAACCCAAAGCATACTACTGTCATCATCCACAGCTTTAATGCATTTATACATTTCACTAGTAATAATTAATTACTTTTCACACACCTCCACCAGCCGGATTTGATCCCTGCTGGCTTGCTTCTCTAAACTGTGCAGTGAATGAAGCTATTTCAGTTAGGGTTGGCAGCTTCAGAAACTCCAGATTCTCTCTGGGATTAAACTATGTTCTAATCACAACTGGGTAAGAAGCAAAGAAATAAGCACAAAGAACCCGGGACCATGAGCCAGCTTGCTTTTCCTCTAAGCAGCTCTGTTTTTTAAGGCAAGTTGCTAAGTAAACTCTGAGGGAACTCACTTTCCTCCACTGTAAAAAGATACAAATGAAAAGGTGATTTATGTGCAACTTTGTGTAAAGTCGTCCAGATATTACACATCTCACGTGGGAGTAAATCCAGTGAATTTCACAGGCCATTCCACCTCTAACTTCTTTGATACTATGTATTTTCTTTTTCTTTTTTAATCCAACAAGTATTTTTATTTATTTTTTCAATTTAACAGATACTTTTAGGGTGCTTACTGTATGCCAGATACTGTCTTAAGTAATCTCTTACATCGGGACAGCATTTGTATAGTTTAAAAAAGACCACCATGTAGGTTTTCTTATTTGATATTATTGTGAACATGAAAGGTAATTTTTTTACTTTGTCTGGTCTTATATATTTTTACAATGATTTTAACAAATTAAAGTTATCCATTCAAAACCATTCATCTTGTGGTAGAGGCAGGATTCATGCCGGGTGTTCTGATTCCAAAGCCCGTGCTCCTTCTACTTGGGATGCAATGAATTGAGCAATGTCTTCGGGAACTGCCACCCCCCATCTGTCTTCACTTTCCTCTCTGCCACCTTCAGTCTCAGATAGACATCTTCTGTGGGTGGCTCCTGCAACTCCATGCTTACATTCCACAGATTTAGGGTTCTCAACAGAGAGTCTCTTTCCAGACAACCCCAGCAAAAGACCTACAACTGCTTCTCTGTGTTCTTTTCTTAATAGAATTGAAATTCAATGTTATCAAGTGATGTGCTTGACAGAATGAAATGAAGATACGAGTTTTGCTCAGGGCTAACAACAAATCAAAAAATAAATTATGGGCTCGGCGCCTGTGGCTCAACGGGCTAAGGCGCCAACCACGTACACCTGAGCTGGCAGGCTCAGATCCAACCCGGGCCGGCCAAACAGGCTGCAACCAAAAATGGCCGGGCATTGTGGTGGACACCTATAGTCCCAGCTACTTGGGAGGTAAAGGCAAGAGACTTACTTGAGGCCAGGAATTGGAGGTTGCTGTGAGCTGTGATGCCACAGCACTCTATCCAGGGGGACAGCTTGAGGCTTTGTCTAAAAAATAAATAAATAAATAAATAAATAAACTATGAAATATCTTTAGATGATATAGAAGAATAAAGTTATATATTGTAAACCGTATCTCCAGGAACAATCTTAGGATAGTTTTCATACTCTGACACTTGTAGCTAGGGAAAGGAAAAGCACCAAGTTCTGGAATGGTGTAGAGTTTCCATTCTTAAACCAAAAATAAAGGCATACGTCCTTGCAACTGACGTTAAATCTTCAAAGTCAGATAATAGAAAGGATGCTGAAGTGTTCTTGTTTTTCCTTTTGAACCACTGACTTCCATTTTTAATACGAAATCAGAATATATGATTGCTTTCCCCAAAAATAATGACCTTAAAAAAACCCACATTAATAAATAATTTGCTCGATAGAGGGAGGGTTAATAGGGGGACCACACCTATGGAGCATATTGCAAGTACAAGTTGGATCTATCAGGTGTAGAACATAAATCTCTTAACACTGTAATTGGGTAAATGAGATGAAGGCTATGTTAATTAGTAGGCTGTAAGACCTCCCATTGTACAAATAATCAACACATTGATTCCCATATTGGCATAAATGTATTCATGATCTATGTACAAATGACTTAATAAAAAAATAAGTAATTTGCAATTATAAAAAATATTTGTGAGGCCAGGCATGGTGGCTCACTCCTGTAATCCTAGCACTCTGGGAGACCGAGGCTGGTGGATAGCTTGAGCTCACGAGTTGGAGACCAGCCTGAGACAGAGTGAGACCCCATCTCTACTAAAAATAGAAAAACTGGGCAGTGCCTGCTGCTCAGTGAGTAGGGTGCCGGCCCCATATACCGAGGGTGGCGGGTTCAAACCCGGCCCTTTGAAACTGTAACAAAAAATAGCCAGGCGATGTGGCGGGCGCCTATAGTCCCAGCTACTCGGAAGGCTGAGGCAAGAGAATCGCCTAAGCCCAAGAGCTGGAGGTTGCTGTGAGCTGTGACACCATGGCACTCTACTGAGGGTGACAAAGTGAGACTATCTCTAGGGAAAAAAAAGAAAAAAATGAAAAACTGAGGCAAGAGGATCACTTGCGCCTAAGAGTTATAGGTTTCTGTGAGCTAAGACAGCATAGCACTCTACCCAGGGTAACAGCTTGAGAGAGGTGGTGGTTTCAAACCCAGCCCCAGCCAAAAAAAAAATTTGTACTCAATCTTATCCAATGATACAATTTCTACAAATCAGAAAGCTAAACTCTTTAGCCAAAATGTTGACTTGGAAAAACAAAATATGGATATAATTGGTAAATTATTATATTACTGTTTTTTTTTCCAAAAGCACTAAATATTTCTTCCAACAAAAGTAGAATTCGTTCAATAAACTGCCTTCAAGTTATAGTGTATTTGAAGAGATACTACTCAGTATTTTTTTTTTAATGGGGTGGTTAATTCTCTGGAACCATCATGTCCAATCTTAGTCATAAATACGGCTTGGAATTTTTGATAGCTTTGTACTCAGGCCTAACTTGCTTATACTTTAGAAATTATTCAGGGGCACGGTTTCCTTCCCGTGTTCATTACTTTGGGTAACATTTTAACAAAGAGAAAGCAAGGAAAGGAACAAAGCTGTCTTTACTGAATACTAATTACATCCACGGCCTCACAGTTCTCACCAGCAAATGGGTGTCCCCAGAACCGCAGCGTGAACACGGGGATGCAGAACCGCAGCGTGAACACGGGGATGTATGTGTGTCTGCCCATCTGTGGCTGCACCCACACCGCTTGCTGACCCACAGATACCCAGTATGAGTCTGCAAGAGCAATGTTTGCCCTTCCAATTCCGTCAAGCTAAATCCCTGCCACCCACCCCCTCCCACATACTCTGGACACCCGGCAATCTTAACCGTCCACAGCCCAGAGATGATGCAACTGTCCATAAATGGCCCTGGGCGTCAGGAGGAAGCTGACTCTGTGTGGCTCCCCAGTAGCTGACAGCAGTGATAAATGAAATATTTATCTTGGGGCCTGACCAAACTAACAAACACCAGAAATAAGCAGCCTACCGGCTGCCACAGTACACCCTGGCTGAGTGTGACTTGAGCACCAAGTGCACCCTCAGTCTTCATAAATGCTGTTAAAAGTACACACGTATCATCTCATTTAATCGTTATGTAGGCATTATTACTCAGTTTTGGTTTGGAGTTTTTTATTTGTTTGTTTGAGGCAGAGTCTTGCTCTGGCAGCACCATAGCTCACAGCAACCTCAAACTCTTGGGCTCAAACAATCTTCTTGCCTCAGCTCCAGCCTCCTGAGAAGCTGGGATAGGATTACAGGCACCTGCTACAATGTCTGGAATAGTTTTTCTATTTTTTAGTAGGGACAGGGTCTCACTCTTAGGCTGGTCTTGAACTTCTGAACTCAAGAGATCCACCCTCCTTGGTCTCCCAGCATGCTAGAGAGACAGGTGTGAGCCACCGCACCCGGTCAGCATTATTACTCTTCTCAGTTTATGAGTGAGAAAGCCAAGGCTTACAGAGGTCATACAGCCAGGAGGTGTTGAACCAGATGGAATATGGTTCCCTATACAGCCAGCGTCTTTATTCTGTGGTTTTCCTTCCATTCCTAGTGCTAAATACAAGGATAAGAAACCCTTTAACTTTTTTTTCTTAAGGTAAGCATGAAATGAAGTTAATTAAGGAAGAGAAAGATAGGCTTACAGAGCAAGATACCTTCACCTTAGACAGCAAACAGGCCTCCATTGCCAAGGCAAGTAGGCAAAGAGGCCTAACTTGTAATTTTTTTTATACTGTGCTACCTATTCAGAAAGCCAAAGATGAAGCGTGACAAACAAAAATGTTGATACAGTACCTCCGCTTCGTTATTCAAATCAGCTACAAGTAGTTTCCATTAGATGACTTTTTCCTTGGCCTATAGAAATGTTAATAACCAGGAAAAGAAGTACGTGAATAAGACGCTTTCAATATTATTTTTGTGAGACTCTTCTTCAAAGCTCTCAATTCTGCTACTGACAGCATGCTAATCTATATTGAATAACATGAACCAAAAAGCTAACTTCCTGGATAAAATTTATCCTGCGAGTTTAATCTTAGTAAGCAAGGCATGAAGTCATTGAGTCTTTTTTTTTTTTAAGGATTAATAATTCACTTCTCCTGGGGAGAAGACACAAAACTCTGGTGCAGAAGAATTCCAGATAATTTATGTAGACACTGTACTCTCAAGGAGGTGCAATGTAACTCCCCACTTTTTAAGTACAGGCTTAACACAGTGACTTCTGTCCCAAGAGTACAGAATGGAAAGGGGGTTGGGGGAGGGGATGGGGAGAGTAACCTCACAGCTAAGAAACAAGGTCAACTTTTATTTATTTATTTGAGGCAGTCTCACTTTGTCACCCTCGGTACAGGGCTGTGATGTCACAACTCACAGCAACCTCAAACTCTTGGCCTCAAATGATCCTCTTGCCTCAGCCTCCCAAGTAGCTGGGACCACAGGCACCCTCCACATTGCCCAGCTATTTTTAGAGATGGGATCTCACTATGGCTCAGGCTGGTCTTTAACTCCTCACTTTGGCCTCCCAGAGTGCTAGGATTACAGGGGTGAGCCACTACATCTGGCCTCACAAGGTCAAACGTTTTAATATCATATTCCCTTCCTCAAGCCTAACTGTAGAATGAACTAGAGCTATAAAATCCTGCATATGTAACATAGAAGGGATTTTCCCAATGAAGTCTTTCATCCTAGTGTAGTAATAGTGCAGCTGTTAAAACAGATAAACTTTGAAGCCCAACTTCTGGGAAAGGGAAGGAAAAATAGGAAAGAGGTAAGGAAGGGTTACAGGGACAGAAAAGATTGTTTTAAATAAAAAATTTAGCTGAATAAAAAAGAAAAGAAACAAGGTCAACATCAACAGAGATAAGTCATGCTGATAGCACAGCCCCCATCACAAGGGGTGACTGAAATGACACGTCTCTGATCTTCCTACCTAAAACCCATAACTCCTGTCTAATCTTGACAAAACCATCAGATAAATTCCAGTGTATTTACATTCTACAAAATATCGAACCAGTACTCCTCAAAACTGTCAAGGTTAGGCCAGATGCAGTGGTTCATGCCTGTAATCACAGGACTCTGGGAGGCCAAGGCAGATGGATCGCCTGAACTCACAGGTTTGAGACCAGAACAGTGAGAGCAAGACTTCATCTCTAAAAATAGCCAGGCGTTGTGTTGGGCGCCTATAGTCCCAGCTACTAGGGAGGCTGAGGCAGGAGGATTGCTTGAGCCCAAGAGTTTGAGGTTGCTGTGAACTACGATGCCATGGCCCTCTACTGAGGATGACAAAGTAAGACTCTGTCTCAAAGAAAAAAAAATTTTTTTTAATTAAAATTAAAAAAAAAAAACTGCCAAGGTCATCAAACAAAAAAAAAAAGGAAAGTCAAAGAAACTCACAGCCAAAAGGAGACTGTTAAAAGATAAGCTTAGGCCCATTAAAATTTTAAAGAGTTTATTTGAGCAGACAATGATTCACAAATTAGATGGTGCCAAACCACAAGCAGTTTGTGCTCCAAGAGGGGACAGATGGGTGTTTGTGTAAGCAAGGCACAGAAAGTACTTGACTGGTTCACGTGGGACAGTAGCCTTAAAGTCTCTGCTTAGAGGCTAGCTGGCAGTATCTGCTTGGCCAAGTTACTCTGAGTTTCCAGGTATGCTTACTAAAAACCTCCACAAACGCTGGAGCCCTTTCAGTCTAATGGCTTCCCCGTGTGAGGTTTTATTTTAAAATAACTAAATGTTATGTATCCTGGATGGGATCTTGTAGCAAGAAAAGGATAGTAAATAAAAAGTAAGAACATCTGAATGGAGCATGGACTTTAGTTATTAACCCTATGTGGATATTGATTGATCGTAAGAAATCTATCATATTAATGTAAGGTGCTACCAGTACGGGCAACTGGGTACACGGTATATTGGAAATCTCTGTGCTATCTTTGCAATTCTTCTATGAATCTAAAATTGTTCTAAACTATGAAGTTTAATTTTAAAAATAAAACTTTGGCATTTCTGTAATTGGTCATGCTGTACCAGGTTGACTCAAAATTCCTAAAGAAGCAGATCATAAAAGTGAGGCTGGAATTCCTCGGAGCCATGCTTTCTTGGTTTAGCTCCAAAATTACCCTCCACCACCCCTTTCCTTTCATAAACAAGGCTCTTGAATGAAAAGTTCCATTGTCCTGTATCCATGGGGCAGTGATTCAGCACGTCCCACAGATACCTAAATCCGAGGGTGCTCAAGTCCCTGATATAAATGGCATGGTATTTTCAGTTAACCTATGTATACCCTCGAGATATATTTTAAATCATCTCCAGGATGACTTACAATAACTGACACAGTGTAAATGCTATGTCAGTAGTTGTTATGCTGTATTCTTTAGGAAATAAAGACAAGAAAAAAAAGTCTGTACATATTTAGTGCAATGGAATTTTTAGAAGGAATAACCCTCATTCACTTTTCAAACCACTGCAGTCATGACACAAATTCTAGATCCACTGGGATTTTCTCAGTCTTCACCTTACTTAACCTATTAAAAATTCCAAGTATTGATCACTCACTTCTTCAAAACTCCCGGTTTCTTTACCCCAGTCTCCCTTGTTTTCCTCCTAACTCTCCGCCTTTGCTTACATAGCAAGATACTCATTTATTATCATTTTTTATTTTTGCCTTTTTAAAATTGATAGAGCTTGAGATTCTTAGTCAGGAAAAGGGTTATGTGAGTAATCTGACTCAGTAATTTGAGTTATGTGAGTTATGCAAATACAGGGTGAACACTGTCATTCTGAAATAGAAGACTTAATTTATTTTACAATAACTGTCTCTCCTCTCGGTGTCCAGAGAAGGTCACGACTGAAGAGGAGGTGACTCAGTGCCTATAGGAACTTAGGGCCTTTTTGGAAAGGAGACATCAAAGCTCCAAATTCTAATCGCCATGATTCAAAGTTAGAATGGGCTCATCAAGTAGTCTTGATCAAAGTCTTCTGGAAACCAAAAATCACATTATAACAAAGACATTTGTATCAGAATGTTTATTGCAGCCCAATTCATAATTGCCAAGTCATGGAAGAAGCCCAAGTGCCCATCGACCCATGAATGGATTAATAAATTGTGGTACATGTACACCATTGAATATTATGCAGCCTTAAAGAAAGATGGAGACTTTACCTCTTTCGTGTTTACGTGGATGGAGCTGGAAAATATTCTTCTTAGCAAAGTATCCCAAGATGGAAGAAAAAGTATCCAATGTACTCAGCCCTACTATGAAACTAATTTATAGCTTTCACATGAAAGCTGTAACCCAATTACAGCACAAAAATATGGGGAAAGGGACAAAGATGGGGGAGGATGGGCAGAGGGCGAGGAATTGGTGGGTCCACACTTACGGTGCATCTTAGAGGGGTACAGGTGAAACTTACTAATTGTGGAATATAAATGTCTGTACACAATAAATGTAGAATATAAATGTCTGTACACAATAAGAAAATGCCATGAAAGCCACGTCAACCAGTTTGATGAAAATATTTCAAACTGTATATCAAACCAGCATGTTGTACCCCATGATTGCATTTATGTACACAACCATGATTTAATTAAAAAAAAAAAGAAAAAGCCTTCTCGAAGGAGAATAGGCCAAGAATTCTAAGAGCAGAATGCACCAGGAAAGATCAGCACAAGAACTTCAGAATTCATGCAGGTGGAGAGTGAGTATGTTGTTTTCAGCACAGGCTGACAAAGTTATTCCAGATCCAATGGCCATGGCTACTGCACATTGGGGGGAAAAAAATCAACGGGCATCGGTGTGAATTAAAAGCAGCTGTACCCCTGACACCTAATATGGCACCACTGTGGTCTGCACAGTCATCTATCTGGACCAGTGAAGGCATCCCAATACCACCAACCAAACCACAGGACAGCCTTCAAAGGTGATGACCCTGTGGACTCGGAAGCAAAGTCAGTGGACGTGGTCAGGGCCCATGCTCTCTGTGCCTGATGCTTGGAAAAGAACTGATCCACGTAGTTCTCTACCCTCTAGTTGAATCCATACTTGTCATTCTTAGAAAAAAAAATTTTTTTAAATTTCAGATTAATATGATGGTACAAATGTTCAGGTTACATTGTTTCATTTCTAAGGTAAAGTTCAAGTTGTAGTGGAGGCCTTCACACAGGGGGTGTGCTGAATGCCCTCATCCTGTGCACACTAGGTGAGATCCCACCAATTGCCCTCCCTCCTCCCCACTCCTTTTCCTCTTCTCCCCTCCCCCTCACTAGATTATACTTGTATTAAAAAAACAATTTGTTTTACATTTTTGAGATGAGGTCTCGCTCTGTCATCCAGGCTGGAGTGCGGTGGCATGATCATAGCTCACCATAACCTTGACCTTCTAGGCTCAAGTGATCCTCTTGCCTCAGCTTCCAGAATAGCTGAGATTATAGGTGCCTGCAATGCCTGGCTAATTGTTTTGTTTTGTTTTTGCGTTTTTTTTTAGAGATAGGGTCTCACTATGTTGACTATGCTCCATTCTTGATGAAAATTTTTGATGAAAAAACATATGAAGGCACTTTGACAATATGGCAAGCATGGACTTGATCAATTGATCAAACACAAAAGATGTGATCATATTTGTACCCTAAATTTGTGATAATCACACCACACAAGTTCTGCCCCCTCTCCCTTAACCTTAAACATTACTGTTTTTGAAGGTGTTATTCTCACCCTAGATAATTCCTTCCAATCTGTGTCTTTATCTTCTCCTATAATCCAGTGTCTTCTCCCATCTACATCTATGGCAAAGAATTCCGAACTCCAGTTCATTATCCCTTTCAGCCTTCATGACTTCATTTGTGTCTTCCTTGGGACCTCAAACACGGCCTGTCTGAAAATGACTGTATTTCCCCAAAGTGCACCACACAGTCACAAGGAACCTAGTCCCTTTTAATAGTGTCATTAGCCAAGATAGGAATATGGGCACCCTCCTAGCTGCCCCATTGCCATCAACTGCCACCCCTCATCTATCCCCATTCACCACCGTCTTTGAACTGGTCCAGATCCTCATTACTTTGTCAATCACCTCCTAACTATTTACATTTCTCCAAACATGCGATTTCCTCTGAGTGAAACATGCTTCCCACTTCCCTACTGTCATCACATTTGGCTTTTTCAACCCATAGTCAGTTTCTACTGGAAGCTTCTTTCCCTCCCCAAGTTCGAGTCAGAGGCCCCTCCTGATGGTGCCCTATCCCAGTGCCATCCCTCTGTGCGGGGATGCTTTGCTTCCCTGCCTTGCTAAACCACAGGCTCTGTAAGAGAGAGGGTCTGTCTCACTCCCCGCTGAAGCGCCACAGTCCAGCACAAGGTGCTTAAAAATCACAACTTACCCCTTCCTTTAAGTTTCTCTCCCTCCAGTTCACCTTCCAACAGTCCATTCTCCACATAAGATTAAAAAATACACCCTATTACTCCATCACTGTGTTTTTCAGCCTTTTTGATCTCATGGCACACTTGAACTTACAGTTAAACTTCCAAATTGTGTTGATCAAAAAAAAAAAGAAAGAAAAAGAAGAAGTAAAGGAAAAGAATATACTTATTGTGCTTTGGACTTCTTTCAAAAATAATTGATGGTTTTTAAAAATCTTGGTGGCCCACCTACGATCCTCTTGTGTTGTACCAGTGGAAAATCGCTGTTCTATGGTTAAGCCTCCTCTGGTTTTTTTTTTATTTTTTCATAGTAGCATTCATCCAATGGGGGTTTATATTACACTTCTCTATGAGAAAAGAAAGGAAGACTCATGATATTTTTCTTTGAAAAGCAGTCATGGGCATCCAGGAGCTGGTCTGGTGTTACCAGCAAGGCATCACACTCTCCTGCTGAATATGAACAATTTCATAAAACTCCAGCAGCAGATAAGGCCATTGATCAATGGTGGTGACGGATCAAAAATAAGAGAATTGCATCATCGTTTCCTAACACAGATGCAGCATGAATGTTGTCCAAGCCACAAAAATGACCCGGCATCCTCTTATGCTGGCTGATACGAGTGAACTCTGCTTCCTTACCACAGACTTCTCTTCTCCTAGATAAGACAGATTAAAATACCCAGTCATAACATTAATACCACTCTCTCACCACATCCAATCCTGAGCAAACCCTGCTTCCTTAAACCCTCCCTGAATCACTGAACACAAGCCCAAGTCCTTTCATAAACCCTTCCTAACCCTACCTCACTGAGAGGCCCCCACTGCTCCCCAGGGATGAACTCTTCCTTGTTGCAAAAGTAAGAAACCCAACTTGTTCAATCACAAGTATGTTCCAGGTGTATGAATAAAATAGTAAATGCATTTATACTGTTGCTTATGGGAGCGACTCTGAGAAGAATGTGAGGATGTCACCTTGCACACCTGATGTCTGATCTCTATATTGGCACACAGCCAGCACTTACCAATTGACTAAGCATCGCTTTATGTTGTCAATTATTCTGTCTAATTATGTCACCATATTTTTGAGATGATCAAATTTCATTACATATTAAACATGTATACAGCTTATCCAGACAGTAGGAAGTTTTTGCCTTTAGGAAGAGTTCTAAATAGGTGCCTGATTAGATGTAGCTCAAAAGCCAGCTCCCTCCCACACATTTGGAAACACAAGCTATAGACGACATTTACAGTGTGAAGTGCAGAGTGGATTCAGCACTCGGGATGGAAGACTCAGTCACGGAGCTGATCTGTGAAAGCAAGAGCCCCCAGCGCCTTTCAGAGATCTCTGCACAGCGAGATCGCAACCCTCATCTCAGGAAAGTCTACAAATAGACAACGTCTTTCTGCAGATAGGTTTTCTGTGGAAAATGGAGAAGAATCAAGTTTCACCCTGGGGTTTGTTCAATAATCTGTGGGAAAGACTTTGGATTTCTCTACACTATAGAATTGGATATGTGTTTTAATCCAATTCCATAAGATCTTAAGAGAAGAGAGAAGCTCCTTCTTGGCATCTGGGTTGTACATATTATCTGAAAAATAAGCTACACTTTTCAAACTAAAGTGGAGAATGGAAGTGGCTGTAACTAGATTCTGAATTCTTGGAGGACGGACAATTCTCAATCCTTACTATTCAAAGAACAGTCCAAGGTGCAACAGCTTTGGCCTCACCTGGAAGTACGTTGGAAACACAGAGTCCGGGATCAGTCACAGACCTCCTGACTGAGAATCTGCATTTCAGGAGGAGCATGAAGCACCTTGAGAAGCCCTGTGAGGTACACACCGTGCTCTCTTCTGAAGGCGGGGAAGGACGGAGGGCAGGGAGGTAGGAGGGAAGGAAGCAAACTTATCTTGAAAACTCTTACATTAGATTATCAATAAATAAATAGTCTAAGACTTTGTAAATAAGATGATAAGAAAAATATTTTTTGAAGTTTTTTTTTACTTTTTATAGAAATTTTATTTATTTATTTATTTATTTATTTATTTATTTATTTATTTATTTTTGTAGAGACAGAGTCTCAGTTTATCGCCCTGGGTAGAGTGCTGTGGAGTCACAGCTCACAGCAACCTCCAACTCCTGGGCTTAGGTGATTCTCTTGCCTCAGCCTCCCAAGTAGCTAAGACCACAGGCGCCCACCACAACGCCCAGTCATTTTCCTGTTTTTGCAGTTTGGACGAGGCCGGGGTTTGAACCCACCACTTTCGGTATACGGGGCTGGCGCCCTACTTGCTGAGCCACAGGCGGCACCCTATAGAAATTTTAATTAAAAGATAGAGATTTTCAGCTTTAATTAAAATTTAAAAATTTTATGCAGTCCATGATATCCTTTTTTTTTTCTTTTTGAGACAGAGTCTCACTGTGTCGCCCTCTGTAGAGTGCTGTAGCATCACAGCTCACGGCAACCTCAAACTCTTGGGTTTAAATGATTAAACCTCTCTTGCCTCAGCCTCCCAAGTAGCTGGCACTACTACCCGCCACAATGCCTGGCTATTTTTTGGTTGTAGTTGTCATTGTTGTTTGGCAGGCCCAGGCTGGGCTCCGACCCACCAGCCTTGGTGTAAGTGGCCGGCGCCCTACTCACTGAGCTACAGGCACCAAGCCAGATATCTGCCTTTTTGTTTATTTCATTTGTTCTCTAATATCTCGAATTATTGTTACGAAATTTCTCCCAACTAATTTTTTAGTCTAAGTATTAGTACGGATAAAGTCATCTATAAAATTATCCTGTTACTGAATTCATTTGACACAAAAATACTGACAGCTTTGACCTAAAGATACAGGCGTCATTTTCTTATTACCAGCGACCTAGAGAACGCTCTAGTTTTTAGACATTGCTTTTCTTTATGTCAAAGTGATTCTGTTGTCATTTGTTATTACTACAATCACTGCTGCTATTAATATTCTCCACCAGAATTGAGCATTCATTAACTTTCATTCATTTCATTTCAGTAAGAAATAAGTTATCAAAAATAAAATTGTGCTGAGTCAATATTTAACTTTATAATTTGGGTTCCCTTAAAGTTGTTAAGTAAAATTATAAGCAATTTTCTAAAACTTTTTCAGCCTTGGAAGCCTTAGGTAAACTTAAAAGAAAGACTAGAGGTCACAGTGATATTTGATAACAAACCTTGTGCAGAAATAATCTTGTTGGCATAAGGACTTTGGGAATTCTAAGTACTGTCTTGGCTCTTATCCTTCTTAGCAGAGATAATAGATGTTAGCAGTGCTCACACCCCAGTGACCTTAAAAATACAATAAACAAAGAGCATTAGCCTGGAAGGGTGAGGAACTTATTTAAATTTAATTAAAGTTCTCTTCCATGTTTGCTGAAGAGCAAGAAGTTTCCCCAAGATATTTGAACATTTTTGTTTATTTAATAAAAAATTATGTAAGGGTTAGCTACCCAGCTTATAAAAATGTTTGTTATAGAAAATTCTATTTTTTCACTGAAACTGCAGGATTTTTTTTACTTAAATGTTTATTATATAAACCATTTATCTAGAGACTAATGTATAAATTGCTCAGCACTGTATAAGTAAACACATCAGCTTTGTACAAATTATCCCACCGCAATATTTAGAGTGAAGGGTCTCATTAGTCAGACAATGGGCTTAGTTTTCCATAGCAGACTGCTTAAAATAACAGATGCTTCTAGTAGACACAACTCCAAACATACCAGAGAGCCTCGTTCTTCCCCAGAATCATAATTAGGGGATTGCTATTTATCCTCAACTTATTAAAGACTTTCTTTCCAGCCTAAATTACTTACCCACAATAAATATTTTAAAACACCAGCTTGAAAATAATGTGTCTTGAAAGCAGAACATAAAGCAAGTACTTCGAAGGTGTTTTAGGACAAAATTGCTTATCCAAAGTGATCACATTACTTTTGATTTGACATTACATATGTAGCAACTTGATTCATAATAGCCCCAAACTTTTTTTTTTTTTTTTGAGACAGAGCCTCATTTTATTGCCCTGGGTAGAGTGCTGTGGCATCTCAGCTCACAGCACCTCAAACGCTTGGGCTCAAACAATTGTCTTATCTTAGCCTCCAGAGCAGCTGGGACTACAGGCGCCCACCACAACTCCTGGTTATTTTTAGAGACGGGGTCTCGCCCCAGTTCGGGCTGGTCTTAAACACCTAAGCTCAAGCAATCCACCTACCTCCGCCTCCCAGAGTGCTAGGATTGGGAACCACCTGTCCAGTCCAGCCAGCCCCAAACTATTAAGCTAAATAATATCCCAAAGCCAGGGAGGGTTGTCAACTTTCCTTTAGGACAATGGACCCGGAAGGGTCCAGCAGGGAATTTTGTCCATTGTTTTCTCTAAAAATTCGTATTCTTCAAGCTACTGTCACAATAATCCCTGGGACAGTCATCCCAGTAGTAGGGGATGACTAGTAGTCATCCCAGTCCATCCCATATAGTTTTCTTTGAAGTAATCTTTTTATTGACATATAACATACAGAAGTTTGTTAGTATCTTATTAATTTTCACAAAGTGAACTAACTCACATAACCAGCACAAACATCAAGGAACAGCAAAATGCCAGCCACCCAGAAGCCTCCGTTCCATCTCCTGTCAATCCTCACCCAGCCCCTGAGCCCTCTCCAAGGTCACTGTTAACACTGTAGACAAGTTTGGCCTAGGTCTGAATTTTATGTAAATGAAACCATATGTTATTAACTCTTTTGTATCCATTTTCTTTCTAACAACAATAACACGAATTCAAGTAATTCATTCATATTATTGCTTATGATTGGACCATGCTGTTGGCCCAGCTGTGTAGCATTGCAGGAATATGTAACCATTTGTTTTTCCACTCTATTATTGAGGGCATTGGGGCTGTTTCCAGTTTGGGATTACTATGAATCATGCTGATACATATATAATTTCAAATCAAAAGTAATAGAATCAGTTTGAATTCAGCAGATTCTTTCTCATCATTTTTAACTAAAAAAAAAAAACGAAACTGGGTGGCGCCTGTAGCTCATCAAGTATATGGGTTCAAACCCAGCCTTGGCCAAACTGCAAAACAGAAAAATAGCCGGGCATTGTGGCGGGCGCCTGTAGTCCCAGCTACTCGGGAGGCTGAGGCAAGAGAATCTCCTAAGCCCAGGAGATGGAGGTTGCTGTGAGCTGTGAAGCCACAGCACTCTACCAAGGGCGATAAAATGAGACTCTGTCTCTATAAAAAAAAAATGAAGCTACTGGATTAGAGCAGAGATGAACCTTCAACAGTTCTATAATATCTCAATATCACTTCTTCCTATTCATACAAAGTAGTCTCTTAATATATCCACCTCTCCAGTTTCCTATTGCTGTTATAAAAAATAATAATAATACAATTTTTTTTTTTTTTTGAGATAGAACCTCAAGCTATCACCCTGGATAGAGTGCTGTGGCATCACAGCTCATAGCAACCTCCAATTCCTGGGCTCAAGCGAGTCTCCTGCCTCTGCCTCCCAAGTAGCAGGGACTACAGGCGCCCGCCACAATGCCCGGCCATTTTTTGGTTGCAGCCGTCATTGTTGTTTGACGGGCCCCGGCTGGATTCAAACCCACCAGCTCAGGTGTACGTGGCTGGTGCCTTAGCCCGTTGAGCCACAGGCGCCGAGCCATAATAATACAAATTTAATGGCTTAAAACAACACAGATTGGTTCTCTCATAGTTCTGGAGGTCAGAAGTCCAGAAAGGATCTTCTTGGGCCAAAAGCAGAGTGTTGGCAGGCTGTGTTTCTCCTAGAAGCTCTAGGAGGGAGTCTGTTTCTGGCCTTTTCCTGCTTATGGAGGCTGCCCACATGCCCATCTCCTGGTCTCAAGCCTATGATCACATCACATTGCCAACTGACCTGCATGCCTCCCTCAGTCCCTTATAAGGATGCTCGTGATTACATTGGGCCAACCTGGGTAAACCAAGAAAGTCGAGATCTTTAATCACAACTGCAAAGTCCTTTTTTGCCATGAAAAGTAATGTATTCAGACTACCTCACCAACCTTCTGAAATTATATTTGGCTCTGTGCTCCAGAACACGTTGCTCTTGCCTCCTTACTGAGGTCAAGCAGAAACTCAATGTCCTTTTATTCTATGATCTCAACTCACCAACCTTTACAATGTAAGATCCTTGAGGGTAGGGATTTACCCAGTTTCTTGCTGTCTCCTCACTCCCAGAACAATCACTGGTACGCAGTGGTACTCAGTAAATATTGACTGGTTGAATGAAGGAACACCTTTCCCTATATCCCCATGTCTTCCCTCTAGCAAATGGGCAGCAGCCATGTGGCACTCAAGGGCCTAGAATAGCTGCCTGCAAATATGGTTTTATATTCTGGTTTGAGCCAAAACCAGTAAGGTTTCTCTGTGTTTCAGTTTCCTCATTTGTAAAATGAGCTGGCTGACACAGGTAATATTTAGAGTAACTGGCCAACAGTCATATTCATTTTAAGGGGAAACAACACTTATGATACCTTGTAAGGTGAAAAGGCCAAAATTCAAAATTCTATAAATAGCACAATTAGACCATAAAATTATACACCATACTAATGTAAAATATTAATAAAAGGACAAAGCGAATTAGGGGTACATGGATACTGTACTATCTTGACAACTTTTCTATAAATTTAAAACTGCTCTAGAATATACAGGTTTAAAAAAAATGGGTGGAAACAAAAGTAGATTATAAGCTCTTTGAGGACAGACACAATGTTGTCCTTCATATTTGTCTACATGGACCTTACAACAATACTTCATGCTAAATGCCCAAAAAGCATTGAAATATAACAAAGAAAATATTTCTGTGGGTTTCAGATTACTACAGACACAGTGTCTAACAGTCTTTTCTGTATATAAAAGCCAAGTGGGCCTGGTGAAATCACTGGCCATTGGTCAGCATGGTGGCTCATGCCTATAATGCTAGCACTTTGGGAAGCTTAAGTGAGAGCACTTAAGCTTAAGGGAGCTAAGCTTAAGTCTTCAGCTTAGGAGTTCATGACCAGCCTGGGCAAGAGCAAAACCCTGACTCTCCTAAAAATAGAAAGATTAGCTGGGCATGGTGGTGGGCACCTGTAGTCCCAGCTCCTTGGGAGGCTAGTGCAGGAGAATCATTTGAGACCAGGAGTTTGAGGTTATTGTGAGTTATGAAAACTCCACTGCACTCTAGCAAGGGGAACAGAGCAAAAAGACTCTGTTGAAAAAGAAGAAGAAGGGGAAGAGGAGGAGGAAGAAGAAGAAAAAAGAAAAGAAGAAGAAATCACTGGTCATCAAGGAATCGAAGAATGAGGTCACGAAGTAGGTTGGGAAGTGTGTAGCTTTATAAAGATACATCAGAATGGGAGTGAAGGGGCACAGAAAGGCACATGAGAGGTGGATGTTGAAGGAGTGTATATTGTGTATCATGTCCAAATCTGGGCACAGATTTTTATATTGAAAACTGGTTGGAAGGCTCAGCGCCTGTGGCTCAGCGGGCTAAGGCTCCAGCCACGTACACCTGAGCTGGCGGGTTCGAAACCAGCCGGGGCCCGCCAATCAACAATGACGGCTGCAACCAAAAAATAGCCGGGTGTTGTGGTGGGCGCCTGTAGTCCCAGCTACTTGCGAGGCTGAGGCAGGAGACTCACTTGAGCCCAGGAATTGGAGGTTGCTGTGAGCTGTGATGCCACAGCACTCTCTCCAGGGTGACAGCTTGAGGCTCTGTCTCAAAAATAAAAAAGAAAAAAGAAAACTGGTTGGAAATTTTAATTTATTTAAAATTTAATTTAATTTAAAATTTAAAAAAGAAAACTGGTTGGAATTTAAAAAAGAAAACTGGAAATTTATTTAAAATTTAATTTAAAATTAAAAAAAAACTGGTTGGAAATTTTAAGTTATTTAAAATTTAATTTAATTTATATGGATCTTTAAAGTATGAGAAACAGTAGACTAAATTATTGGATTTTCCATTAAACCACTTCATTACCACAGAAAATTAAACTACCCATTACACGTCCTTGATCACGACTTTCACTGTCCCAGATACACTGATTATCTCCAAACTGCTTGCTGTGGTTAAATGTCTGTGTCTTCCCCAAAACTCATATGTTGAAATCCTACCCTCCTACGCAATGGAATTAGGAGATGGTGCCTTTGGGAGGTAATTAGTGGGAAGCCTATATGAATGGGATTATTGCTCTTACAAAATAGGCCCAAAGAAGTTCGTTTGATCCTCCCGCTATGTAAGGCAGTGAGAAGTCATTGTATAAACAAGGAAGTGAAACCTGGAAGCAAGTCTTCACCAGAGACATTGTAACCGACAGCCTCTTGGACTTCACAGCCTCTAGAACTGTGAAAAATAAACTGCTGTTGCTTACAAATAAGGTATTTCGTTATAGCAGTCTGAATGAACTAAGATACTACTAATATAATTCCAATCCCAAATAATTCTCTTTTATAAAAGCTTACATAATGACAACAAAATTGTGCATAGAAAAAGTTACATAGTGAGCCGCGCCTGTGGCTCAAAGGAGTAGGGCACGGGCCCCATATACCGGAGGTGGCAGGTTCAAACCCAGCCCCAGCCAAAAACTGCAGAAAAAAAGAAAAAGTTACATAAAGAAAACATTAAACAACTGAAGATGGTCATTTTATGTGTCTAGACCATGGACCATATTTCTTTATTTTTTATTTTATTAAGCAGGTTTTATTTCTAAGATGAAAAAAAATTAACATTTTCAAAGTGTTTTAATGTTTAGAGTCTACATAAAAATATTTTTTAAGGCTCGGCGCCTGTGGCTCAACGGGCTAAGGTGCCAGCCACGTACACCTGAGCTGGCGGGTTCGAATCCAGCCCGGGCCCACCAAACAACAACAATGATGGCTGCAACCAAAAAATGGCCGGGCGTTGTGGCAGGCACCTGTGGTCCCGGCTGCTTGGGAGGCGGAGGCAGGAGACTCGCTTGAGCCCAGGATTTGGAGGTTGCTGTGAGCTGTGATGCCACAGCACTCTATCCAGGGTGATAGCTTGAGGCTCTGTCTCAAAAAAAAAAAAATATTTTTTAAGTTGGCTTATATTTTAAGCAGTATTACAAATCTCTATGCATCAGAACATATATAATCAGAATTTTTTTAAGTATTTAGAGATTTCTTTTTTTTTACATTTATTTATTCATTTATTTTTTATTAAGTCATTTGTACATAGATCATACATACATTTATGCCATTATATGTTTCAATGTGTTGATTATTGGAGTGCTTACTAATCAACATAGCTTTCACCTCATTTACCCAATTATAGCATTAAGTCATTTGTGTTCTATAACTGATAGATCCAACTTGTACTTGCCTTATGCTCCATAGGTGTGGTCCCCCTATTAACCCTCCCTCTATCAATCCACCTCCCTCCCTTCCCCTCTCCCTTCCTTTCCCTTCTTAATCCTAGGCTATAGTTGTGTTTCATTTTTCATATGCAAGTGTGAGTGATTATAAATTGGTTTCACAGTAGTACTGAGTACACTGGATATTTTTTTTTCCATTCCTGAGATACTTTACTAAGAAGAATATTTTCCAGCTCCATCCATGTAAACACAAAACAGGTAAAGTCTCCATTTTTTTAATGCTGCATAGTATTCCATGGTATACATATACCACAATTTATTAATCCATTCATGGGTCGATGGGCACTTGGGCTTCTTCCACGACTTGGCAATTGTGAATTGAGCTGCAATGAACAATCTGGTGCAAATATCTTTATTGTCAAGTGCTTTTTTGGTCCTTTGAATATACACCTAGAAGAGGAATTGCAGGATTAAGTGGTAGGTCTACATTTAGATCCTTGAGTGTTCTCCAAACTTCCTTCCAGAAGGGACATACTAGCTTGCATTCCCACCAGCAGTGCAGAAGTGTTCCCGTTTCTCCACATCCACGCCAACAACTGTAGTTTGGGGATTTTGTGATGCGGGCTACTCTTACTGGAGTCAGATGGTATCTCAGAGTAGTTTTGGTTTGCATTTCTCTGATGATTAAAGATAATGAGCATTTTTTCATGTGTCTGTAGACCATGCGCCTATCTTCTTCAGAGAAGCTTCTGTTCATGTCTGTTGCCCACAATGAAATGGGATCACTTGGTTTTTTCTTAGTAATACGTTTGAGTTCTCTGTGGATTCTGGTTATTAGACCTTTGTCAAGATTTCTTGATTTCTCCCTCATCTCTCTCTTCCAACCTGCTTCTTCCTCAGTACTCCCCATCTTGAGCCCACCCTACCCACCTTTCTTCAATAAGTCACTAGATAGTAAATTAATTTAAAAATATTTATCCATTACAGACTTCTGTGGCTTTTCCCCTCACCTTCCCACAAGCAGTTTACCAAGAACTATAATCAGCTCTGCACCAAAAATATATCCCGAATCCATCCATTTTTCTTCATCTCTCTTGTCACAACTTCGGTCTGAACCACCATTTTACAAACAGTGAATTGCAACTCATCGCTGAGTTATGAAATCAGTTTGGGGGGTGAGAGCCAGCATTTCTTTTTTTCTTATAGTAAAAGAGAATAGAGAATCTCAGAGTGCATCACTCATGGTAAGAGCATTGTCTCATCTAATGTTCGTTTATTGTGGGTGTTTGTGTGCTGAGTCACCATATAAAATACATTTCCTCCTGTGGACTGTGGTGTGGCCTATCAGCCCAGAATGACTTGACACCTTCTCACTTGTCCCACCGCTTCTTCCACCTCTCATCCCCCTCCCTCACCAGCGTATCCCCACCAGCTGTTTCCTTTGCTACACTTGCAGATTCCTCCACAAAGTGGGCTTTCTAAAATGCCCCTCAGTCCACTTTCCTCTGGTTCTTTCCTGGCCCCTGTTACCGTCTGAAACTACCTTGGATGCTTCTTTCCTTTTGTAGGTTGCAGGTTGCTTACTGCCCATCTCTCTTTGCTAGAAAGTTAATTTCTTTTTCTTCTTCTTTTTTTTTTTTGAGACAGAGCCTCAAGCTGTCACCCTGGAGAGAGTGCTAAGGCATCACAGCTCACAGCAACCTCCAATTCCTGGGCTCGAGCAAGTCTCCTGCCTCTGCCTCCCAAGTTGTTGGGACTACAGGCGCCCGCCACAACGCCCGGCCATTTTTTGGTTGTAGCCGTAATTGTTGTTTGGCGGGCCCAGGCTGGATTCAAACCCGCCAGCTTAGGTGTATGTGGCTGCGCCTCAGCCTGTTGAGCCACAGGCGTCGAGCCGAAAGTTAATTTCTTTTTTTCTTTTCTTTTTTTTTTTTTTTTTGAGACAGAGCCTCAAGCTGTCACCCTGGATAGAGTGTCATGCCATTACAGCTCACAGCAACCTCCAATTCCTGGGCTCAAGTGAGTCTCCTGCCTCAGCCTCCCAAGTAGCAGGGACTACAGGCGCCTGCCATAATGCCTGGCTATTTTTTTTTGTTTGGGTTGCAGCCGTCATTGTTGGTTGGCGGGCCCAGGCTGGATTCGAACCCGCCAGCTCAGGTTTACATGGCTGGCGCCTTAGCCCGCTGAGCCACAGGCACCGAGCCCCAAAGTTAATTTCTAAGACAGCAGAGTTTTCCTCATCTGCCACCTTCACTGATATATTCCCAGGGCCTAAAATAAAGTCTGGCACATAGTATGTGCTGAATAAATATTTATAAATTAATTTATTGTCTAGTAAGTTATTACACGTGAAACACTACGTGGCCAGATGTAGGGATCTGAAACAAAAGACACACCCTACGGAGTCACTTGAAACACTTTCTCCTGGTGCCTACCTCTGTCTTAATCTTGTCAGGCTGCTATAACAAGATAACATAAAGTAGATGCTTACAAACAATAGAATTTTCTCTCTCATGGTTCTTGAGGTGGGAAGTCCAAGATCAAAGCTCCAGCTGATTTGGTTTCTGGTGAGGACCCACATTCAGGTCTGTAGGCCACTATCTTCTCACCGTAACCTTACAAAGTGGAGGAGTGAGGACTCTCCCTGAGCTCTCTGTTACAAGGGCACTAAACATGACCCAATCACCCGCCAAAAATGCCATCTCCTAACACCATCACTTGGTGGCTAGGATTTCAGCATATGAATTTGGGGGAGATATAAACATCTAGCCCATTGCAACCTCTATTCCCTTCCAGATGCTACACTCCATGTGAGCAAGGATCCTGACAGTTTTGTTCACCATTTATATCCTTTGCCTTGCATGGTGGCTGATACCTAGAGGATCAATGTGTTTTTAGTTTTGGGGTTTTTTAAGAGATGGGGGCTTGCTCTGTGCCTCAGGTGGGCATGGAGTGGTGCAATCACAGCTCACGGCGGCCTTGAACTCTAAACTTTGAGCAATTCTCCTGCCACAGCTGGGACTATAGATGTACACCATCATACCCAGCTAATTTTTTAAAAACTTGAAAAAAATTTGTAGACATAGATCTCACTGTATTGAGCAGGCTGGTCTCAAACTCCTGGCTTCAAGCAGTTCTCCCAACTCAGCCTCCCCAAGCGCTGGAATTATAAGCATGAGCCAAACTATACTGAGTGTTTTCTAAGTAAATGACTGAGATCTTGAATTTGTGGTGGCCCCAATCCACAGGGTTGCATGATATTCCAGGTCTGTGCAGCCTGGGTGAGGCATAGAAAATGTAATCATTTGGTTTGATCCAGGTTACAAGATATTTAAGAATGGAAGCTAATGTCTAGAAAGCCATGAAAGGGGTGGGCAGTGAAGGGTAGACTTCTGGCTTCACTTTTTTAAAATAAACAGCTTAGATCCTTTTTTTTTAAAAGAAAATTAATGGTCCAATGTTGCAAAACTTTTCATTTAGAGTAGTCATTTTTAAAGAAAAAGATTAATGTACTATTACATTTATTTTCACACTCCATTCTTTTTTTTTTTTGAGACAGAGCCTCAAGCTGTCGCCCTGGATAGAGTGCTGTGGCATCACAGCTCACAGCAACCTCCAATTCCTGGGCTCAAGCGAGTCTCCTGCCTCTGCCTCCCAAGTGGCTGGGACTACAGGCGCCCACCACAATGCCTGGCCATTTTTTTTTGGTTGCAGCCTTCATTGTTGCTTGGCAGGCCTGGGCTGGATTAGAACCCGCCAGCTCAGGTGTATGTGGCTGGCGCCCTAGCTCACTGAGCCACAGGTGCCGAGCCTCTTTTCCCCCTTCTTTCCTCTCCTTCCCCCTTTCCCCTCTCCTCTTCTTTTCTCCCTCCCTGCCCCACCCTCTCTCCTTGACAGGGTCTTGCTCTGTTGCCCAGATTGGAGTGCAGTGGCATCACCATAGCTCACAGCAACCTCAAACTCCTGAACTCAAATGATCCTCCTACCTCAGCCTTCTGAATAGCTGGGACTGCAGGTGTCTGCTATGGTGTCCGGCTAATTTCTCTATTTTAGTAGAGATGGAGTCTCACTATGTTGCTCAGGCCGGTCTCCAAGTCCTGGCCTCAAGTGATGCTCTCACCTTAGCCTCCTAGCGTGCTAGGATCATAGACAGAATATTTTCTGCTACCTCTGTTGCTTATCTACAAAATCTTCTCCTCTTCCACCTCCTCTTCTTTTTCCTTCTCCTTTGAAATTTATAACTGAGTGCTTTCCATTTGACATAATTTACTGGTGAAATTTAAATTTCAGTTCATAAGCTCATCTTTAAAGCTTTTACTGAAGGATTTTCACCTGCTCCAAATGGGACTTACTAGTGTGTGTACAAAAAGATCACATCAAGTGGATGGATGAGAGACATTTGATGACTTGTTTGCTTAATAAATTGTAAAACGATGGCTTGGAAGAGCAGGCTGAAGTCTAATCATGGTTAAACACAGGTCTCTGCCCAGTGTGTTGATAAAACAAATGCTTATTGTTTTATTTTTGTTAAAAAAATTCAGCGGTGCCAACTGCTCAGTAAATAGGGCACTGGCCACATACTCTAGGGCTGGTGGGTTCGAATCTGGCCCAGGTCAGCTGAAACAACAATGACAACTGCAAAAAAAAAAAACAACCAAAAAACCAAAAAACAAACAAACAATAACAACAACAAAAAAAACTGGTCTTGTAGTGGGCACCTGTAGTCCCAGCTACTTGGGAGGCTGAGGCAAGAGAATCGCTTAAGCCCAAGAGTCTGAGTTTGCTGTGAGCTGTGATGTCACAGCACTCTACCGAGGTTGACAGCTTGAGATTCTGTCTCAAAAAAAAAAAATTAGAGTTATTTTAACACCCCAGGGTTAGAAACTGATAGCACAAATGAAACAAAATAAGCAGCGACATATTTAATTTGAATAATATAATAAAAACCTCATGCCATTAGAATTATGTAGTACTCTAGGCACAGCAATAGAGGATACACACTCTTTTAGAGCATACAGAAACATGTGTAAAAGCTGACTACATACCAGGCTGCAAAGGAAGCCTCAATGAATTCCAAGGCATGATAATTACGCAGATTATGTTCTTTGAACTCCATGGAACTAAAAGTTACCTAGAAAGATAACATATGTCTAGAAACTAAATAATATTACTAAGAAATTCTTCAGCTAAAAGGGAGGTTTACTTCTTAAATTCCTAATGACTATAAGGGAAATTAGGATAAATAAATAAAAATAATAATACTGAGTGGCAGTAAAAATATTCTATATCTGAATAAGTGGGGCAGAGCTAAAACAGTTGTCAGAGGACAATCTACTTCTTTAAATCTATTTTTGACTGAATAAAAAAGTTAACATCAAGTAACTACCCAAGGTATTTGAAAAGAGTAACAGAGCAAATCAAAATAAACAAGAAGGAGAGAAATAATAAGTATAAGGGTAAGAATCAATGGAGAACAAACACGCACACACACACACAATATAGAAGACTGACAACCAAATTTCTTTTTAGAAATATAAATAGCAGGAATCATCCTATTAATATTTCATGGTTAAGGAAGATGTGAATCAATTAAGAAGAATCAGCAAAAAAGATGTAACAAAGATAAAAATGGAAAAGGGAGAAACAGCTATACACAGAAAACTGAGGAGACAATTAAGTTATGAATAACTTCATCTTACTAAATTTGAGAATCTGATATAAAATGAAAATATTCAGAGAACATGATTAAATGCCTGTATAGGTAAAAGAATAAATGGACAACTTAAATAAACCAATAAGCACCAAAAAATTTGAAATAATAAACAAAGACCTCCACTCTAAAAAAAGCAGGTAACCCAGATAGTTTTACAGTAAGATTCCAGCAACCTCAAGTTAGAAAACAGAAAAATAACAAATGCTACTCCTCTCATTTTTGAGCTGAACATAATAATTACTCAAAAGTTGGAAAAAGATAAGAACAAAAAATTATTGGCCTATTTTGCTTATGGTCACAGATATGAAAACCCTAAATAAAAATTAGTAGTAACTTATCAAATGTTAGCATTAAAAATATTAATACATTGTTATTCGGTAAGTTTATTTAGAAGTAGAAGGAAGAATCAACATAGTTATATAACATAACGCATCAATAAGCTAAAAGAAAATAAATCTCATAATTATCTCAGTAAAGATAGAAAAGCATTGAATAAAGTTTATACCTATTTGTGTTAAAAAATTAAAGCACAAATTATACTTAGTGGAAGAAGATGTGTTCCTTTTAAAATCAGTAATAAGAGATGAATACTCATCACTCATTCCTGTTAGCTCAATACTGGACTTCCTAGACAACTAAGGGTTTTCTCTTAGACATATGAGACATATTTAGAGTAAATTAAAAAAAAAAGGAATAGGAGATAAGGATTAGAGGGGAAAAGAAGGAACTGTCTTTATTTGCATATAATGTGATCATCCACATAGCAAAAAAATGACAGACCCAGCTCACTATTTGAGTTAAGCTAGGTTGCCAGATGCAAGATTAGCTTATAAATATCAATAGAATTTTTCAACACAAGCAAGAACAGATTAGAAAACATAATTAAAAAAGAGTAATATTCATGGCAGCAACAAAAACTAAAATATTTAGGGATTAATAAAAAATAAAAACCTCTATAGATGAAAAATTTTAAAAGCTATAAAATGAAGCTTGAATAAAAGATTAATTTCTATGTATTTGAGCAGCACAATCATATAAATTATATTAATTCTTTCCAAATTAACCTATAAAGTCAAGACAATCCTAAAAATTTCCCATAGGATTTTTTTTTTTGGATGCTTGATAGATGTATTTTAAAAGTTGTATGGATACTTAAAGTTCACAAATAATTAACATGTTTGAAAAAGGAGAACAAAGAGGAGAAACTTGCCCTATCAGATATTAGGACATATTTTTAGATATTAATACATAAGCCTTATTGTGGCAAATAAAGACAAATAGAATGGTGTAACAGAGTAGAGCACTCAGTTGACGTGTATAAGGAATTTAACAAACAATAAAGACAACCTAATTAAGGAAACTGGATCTGTGGTATATTCTATTCCCAAAGAGGATTCCAGCATTTTCTCCCTCCCACATGTCCTTTATATAAAGTGACTTTGACCTGCTTCTCATTGAGAGGTGAAATATAAGTTCCCTCACCTCCATTCTGGGCAGATTTTTCACTGAAGTGGAAGTAATGCTAAGTGATTTCTTCAGCTATATAAAAAGCTGATATAACCTTATATCATGTAATAAAATAAAGGTTATATAAAGTCATAAGGCTTTTGTGTTTTTCTTGGAGTTCAGTCTTCAAATGTGCAGAAGCTCAAGCAGCCTGTGATGAGGCCTTCGTGGAAGGGAACTGAGGCCCACGCTGCCCTCAGTCTTAGCTGAGCTCCCAGCAGTGAAAGCCACCTTGCTGGCCATGTAAGTAATCCCATCTTGAAAGTGGGTCCTCAGCACTGCTGGAACAGCTCAGCTGACACTCCATGGCAAAAAGATGAACTGTCCTTGCTGATCCTTGCCAACATTTGCAGTTACATGAGCCAAATAAATGTTTGTTGTTGTTTTATGCCACCACATTTTGGAGTGTTTTATTATACTGGTGTGTAAAACAATCTCTATATCACACCATATACATATATTAACTCTAAATGTTAAAGGTAAAACAATACGGTTAAATGAACATTATGTAGGAGGCTATTTTTGTAACATGGGATTAAGGGCAGATTTCTTAAGCAAACCCCCAAATATGCCAATAATTGAAAAAGTGAGGAATTTGATTAAATAGATGTTAAGCAGTTTTACCCAATGAGGAATTGATAAGATTAACAGATAGATGATAATTTGGGAGGAGATGGTTTTTAAAGTATCAAAATCTAAGGCACTGATATCTTAAATTTATAAGAAACTGATGCAAATCAATAAGAAAAAAACAGAAATCCCTATGAAAAAGAAGTCAAAGGGTGGAAGTTGGAAGTTTCCAAGGAAATTAATATGACTAAAAACATACAAGGAAGATGTGCAAACTCACTAGTGAATAGAGAAGTAAAAATAAAAACAATGACAGAACTTGAAATGCAAAGCATATTAGTTTCCTAGGTCTGCTCTAAAAGAGTATAATACCCCCAGCTAGGCAGCTTAATAATAAAAATTTGTTGTCATAGTTTTGGAGGCTAGAAATCTAAAATCAGGATGTCAGCAGGGCTCGTTCCTTTTAAGGGCTTGAGGGGGAATCTGTTCCAGGCCTCCCCCAGCTTCCGGTGGTTTGCTGGCAGTCTTTGACACTCCTTAGCTGGTAGACGCATCACCCCAATGTCTACTTTCACACTCACACAGTGTTACCCCTGATCTCTCTCCTGGTCTTCCCTCTGTGCTCGTCTGTCTCTGTGTCACAATCTTCCCTTTTTATGATGATAGCAGTCATACTGTCTTTGGATCCCCCATTACGTCATTTTAGCTGTGTCACAAAGATGGTCACATTTGGAGCTACTGGGCATTAGACCTCAACGTATAGTTTTGGAGAGAACATTTTGATCCATAACACTGTTGCTCAGTGTTGGCAGGAAAGAGCCCTCTAGTCCTGCTGGAGCGAGAGAGCACAGGAGCAACCCGGCAGTACTCAGTCAAGCCAAGCACACCCATACCCTGCCACTCTCTCTCCTGCTCCTGGGATACATGCCGGAGGATCTCCACATAGATTTCTAAGAATGAGTGTGGGAAGTTTATCACAGTCTTATTTGTGGTAGTGGGGAATTGGGTGCATTCTAGTTGTCCATCCTGGGTGGGCTGGATGTGTAAAATAGAGGGGGCACAGGTTCTGGAACAGAGTACAGTATTTAGGAGACGTGCATTGGGCCCATGTCTGCTAACGTGGGTAGGTTGTAAAAACATCACACTGGGTAAAAAAAAGGAAGAGACCGAATGATATCTAAAACATGAGAACATACCATTTCTTTATATAAAAATATATACACACAAGACAATAGTCAAAGAATATATACATACACAGTATGACAATTAAGTTCATGATCTCATCCTAGAAAAAGTGCTACATACCTCATTGCTGAATATCACTATGGTCACCTTGGAAGCTGTTCTCCTTGGGAAGCTGTATACAACCTCAGCTCCTGGTCTACCCTTCACAGCTATTTTAGAATTCTTTTTCTGTAATGGCCATCTGATAATTAATTTCTTTGAAAAAAAGTGCATTGAAGGGTGGACCAGGCACTGGATGGTGCAGGGCTTCCCAAGGGGAGTTCTTGGAAGGTGACCACAGTGCTATTCAGCAGTGAGGTATGGAGTACTTCTTCTCGGATGAATTTATGAACTTAATTGTACAACCTGATATGAACACAATAAAATGGTGTCAGTAGTGAGGAGAGAAACTTAGCTGGGGAATGGAGAAGAGAGGGAATTATAAAAATGTGGGGCAAGAGGGGTTGTGAATGGATTCGCAAAGTGATGTCTCATGAGTTGTGGAATTGATTCACAATTAGTTCTGAAACACACAAACTCCTCTCCACCAACTGCTCCATTCCCACTAATATAATGCTTACCATGGGAGGTGTGTAGCCCCATTACTGTTCTTAGCCTGTTTGAAAATTCTTTCATCCTACTGGGAGTCTCGGGATCTTAGTGCTGGAAGAGATCTTCCCTTCAACAGCCTCGTCTTGCCCCTGCACTGCTTGTTGAAAGATGCAGGAGAAGTTGCACTTCCCGTACTCGGGATGACTCCTCTGGATGGGGACAGCAGTGCTGAGGGGCACCTCGGTAATGACACATGACTCCCATACGCAATCCAGGGTTAAAGCGTGGGGTCAAGCCTGCCACTCGGCAGAGCAAGAGGACACAGAAGAATAGAAAGTTTAAGATTAAAAATAGATACATGGAATTTTATTGGTATCGGCAGAATTTAAGTGGAGTCACAATGACAGGGCTCCCTGGGCCCTTCAGCTGGCCGCAGGAGCTGTGGATTCCCCACCTGTGCTGCCAAGAGGCTCCCAGGCTGCCCTCACCTGCAGGACAAAGAACAGGGTCCACTGGAGGGTGGTGCTCTGGGCTCACCCCCCAGCTTTAGCCAGAGCAGCTTTATACTCTGGGCTCTGGATTCAGATTTTTCCTGAGGACTCATTCTCTGTTTCAAAGTTCAAGAAGCAGAAGCCTACGGGGTACAGTTTGGATCCACACGCAACCCCTCTTGCTCCAGGTTTTCACACTTCCCTCTCACCTCTATTCTCAGTGGCCATTCTGGGTGCTCCCTCTCTGATCTGGGGCTCCTCTGCTCACAGACCCCGTAGGTGTCTGAATACCTCCTTGCTCTCTTACGCCTTTGTCTGCTGAGTCAATTCCTCTTGCCCTTCGAGGTCAGCTCCAACATCTTCTCCTCCTCACTCGCCTTCCCCACATGCTGTGTGCTGACTGTCTCCCTCAGGCCGTGAGCTCCCCACGTGCTCTCTTCCCTGTCTGGGCTCCTCGGCAGCCAGCATGGCGCCTGGACTCAGTAAGTGATGAGCCAACACTTGCTAAGAGGATGCGTGAATTGACACATGCGTGTCTTTCTGAGTGCCTGTGTGTGGCTGCATAAAACCATATGATTTATTTATTTTTCATTTTGTTAAGATAAAAGTTTATGATTAAATGTACAACAGGCTCCCAGACAGACACCTTATTTATTCTGGCTGAAGGTGGCGGAAGACGTTCCGGTAGGGAAGGTAGTTGTTTAAGGAAGAATGGAACCCGGTGCCAGTACTGCCTCAGGAGCAGATCGCTTTTCTTCAAATTCTTTTTCCTTTTGTTTTTCCATGATAATCTTTTTTTAAAATCTACATATTATGATTATACATACTTATGGGGTATATTTTGACATTTTGGTACATGTATGTTGTTAGAATGATCAAATCAGAGTATTTAGCATATCCGTCACCTCATGCATTTATAATATTTCCACGGTGAGGGTATTCGAAAGCCTCTCTTCTAGCTCTTTCCTAATTTGCAATACTTTACTGTTAAGCATTGTCATCTTACTGTGCGATAGAAGAATGGAACTTATTCCTCCCATCTGAATGTACCTCGGTCCCTTGACCAAGCAGTCCCCAGCCTCCCTCCTTCCCGCCTCTTCCAAGTCTCTGGGAACCACTAATTCTACTCTCTGCTTCCGTGACGTCAACTCTGTTCTTTTTATTGGGTTCCATATATGAGTGAGATCACACAGTATTTGTCTTTTTGCATCTGGCTTAGTTCACTTAACACGATGTCCTCCAGGTACATCCAAGTCGTCACAAATGATAGGATTTCATTCTTTTTCTCAGCGTTTGCTAGTGTTCCATTGTATATATACACCACGTTTTCCCTGTCCATTCATCTGTTATTGGACACTTAGGTTGATTCCATTTCTGGCTATGGTGAATTATGCCGCAATAAATGTGTGAGTGCAGATGTCTCCTTGACACACTCATTTCCTTTCTTTTGTATATATACCCACCAGTGGAATTGCTGGATCATATGGTAGCTCTATTTTTAATTTTTGAGGAACCTCCATACTGTTTTCCATAATGACTGAAATAATATTTTGCCAGATTTCTTACTTTTTTTTTTTTTTTAAACATTTTTTCCCCCCAGGGGGCTCGAGAAGGAACTGTTTTCTTAATTCCACCTGGGTTCAGGGCCCTTTCCCCAATGACCTAAGCTCTTTGAGTTTCTTCTGCTTTTCTTTTCCTTTTCCTTGGTCTGCTTTTTGGGCAGTTTCAGGGACTTCTTGCCATCCTCCCAGCTGGACATGGTACCTGCCGTCCATTTAGAAACACAGAGCCCTTAACACAGGGCCTCATTTGTCCTTCTAGCAAGGATTTAGCAGATTATGGCCTGTGAATCCAATCTGTGGTCTGTTTTAACACACAAGTGAAGAATACCTTTTACATTTAAAGACTTAAAAAAGCCTAACAAAATTATGTGACAGAGACTATGTGTGGTGGCTTGGGAAGTCTAAATATTTGTTACTTGACTCTTTACAGAAAAAATTTTCCAACTCACAGAAGGCTATCAGAAGACACTGTGAGAAGTCAGGGGATCCTTTAGCTATGAAACTGATTAGCAGTAGTTAGTGCCAGCTGACACTTAGCTAACACGGTAAATCCTTGTATGTGGCAGGCATGGTTCTACGCACTTTACATATGTTAACTCATTTCATCCTTCTCCAAACCCTGCAAGGTAGATATTATTAGTCCCATTTCACAGATGAGGAAACTGAGGCACACAAATTTGGACTTGGTTAAGGTCCCACCAGTGGCTTTGGTTCTCAGCATATAGTGGTAGGTAAGAAAAATGGGCTCTTGTGCCATTCTGCCGGGTTTGGCTCCTGACTCCATGACTTACATACGTCTCTTCTTGAGTGCTTAGCTTAGTACCTGGTACAGAATGAAACGAGGTAAGTGTTCCTTGTTTTTTTTTTTGAGACCCAGGGCCTCCCTCTGTTGTCTCAGCAACATCATAGCTCACAGCAACTTCAAACTCTTCGGCTCCAATGATCTTCCTGCCTCAGTCACTGAATAGCCGGGACTACTGGTGTGCACCACCATGCCTGGCTAAATCTATTTCTTGTAGAGAAGGGGTCTTGCTCTTGCTTAGACTGGTCTTGGCCTCCTGACCTCAGGCGATCGTACCTCAGCCTCCCAGAATTAGGATTATAGGTGTGAGCCATGGCACCCTGGTATTTTACTGAGAAGCTGTGGAAGTCACATTGACAAATACTTCTCGTTACTGTACTGGACTGCAGAATATCATCCACTAGACATGGGGAATAGTCAGGTTGGGAGAAGAGCCATGCTTCTTAGGGCACCGCTCATGGTGGGGGCAGTCACGTGTAGACAGTGTGGCATGTAAATAAATGAGTGTGGGGACTGCATAGGGGACTGGACCGATGGTGTAGGATGTGTGTGTGTGGACACGCGAGCCCATGGTATACGCACGTGGGAGGAATATGACGGTGGGACTGTGGGAGCAAGAGACCGCATGTGTGTTTTAGCTTTAACATGGCTGCAAAACTTTGGAGACAGAGCGAGGTCTCTAAGGAGGGTCGATTGGGAGATTTCTGGGTGAAGTACTTACATAAACCTTAATAAGAAAACCCCAAGATTGATAGTGTTTATCAAAGCTTGTGGAATCACATACCCGTTTTCTCAGAACATATCTTTATGTTGAGATTGGATTCCATGGAGGCCAATATTCACGTGGGTTATGTTGTATATCAACTGAATGTAGTAACTAGTCCTGGCCTCTCTGTCCATGATCCTGGATCCTGGGAGTGCATTTTAGCCCAGGTAATGGACAGCCACATCAGAAAAGATTCTAGAAACAGAGCAGATGAGAGCAAACTTCAGAACTCCAGGGCTAATTACCTGGAGAACTGCTCCATGTGCCGAAGTGTGTCACGGGGTCCAGTGGAACCAGCTGGTGCCACCTTGGAGAAGCCCATTGTGCACAGATATTCCCACACAGTGACATCATGGCCTGAAATTGGCCATGAGGAAGGTATTTACATTATAGAAATGAGCAAAACTGCAAACCAGAGTTCTCTCCTCCCTCTTACCTGGTTGTTAAATATTTCCCAGCACACCACTGCAGACACCAGACCTACCTCTCGTCAGATTCACCTCTCTAATAGTCCCAAGATCCTAAGAGTACAAGGTAACAAGGGAAGAACCCTGGGGTGAGGAAACTTATTTTAATGGTGAAATTTTATTTTTAAAGAATAGGATGATAGCAGTTCTTGGTTTTGAGGGGCTTTTTCAGAGCTGCTTGATCCAGTGTTGCCCTGTTTTGACATCAGACATTCTAGAAAAAATACAGTGGATATGAAATTTTTTCTGGTTAAAGGTGTGTGTGTGTGTGTGCACATGTACATGCGAAGGGGGGGGAGAGAGAAATACATTTTGGCTGATTATTTGCTTCATTCAGGCATCATGCCTGTTTTTGTTGTTGTTGTTGTGGACTGACTTATTTCTCTCCACTAGGATATTGCAAGGAGAGAAATGGATTTTAGAAAGTATATTTGTTTAATGCAAGTCTTACCATAGGAGGAGAAAAGATTACCGAGTTGTTGACCACGCAAGGTTGAGTATTATGTTGGGTCTCTGGTTTTTCAACAATAGCTAATTTTCAATAAAGAGATTATCCTATAAAATTGAAATGAATTTGGAAAGAAGTCAATTAAAGTTTCACAGTTACGTTGTAGAAGTTTGTTATTATCAGTGGTTAGCTCTAATTAACACAAGAATGTGATTTCAGATGACATTGAAGGGGTGTATAAGTGCTTTTCTGTGACTCGTACTGTTTATGGAAGAACCAACTCTTGTGGAAAATGTAGCCTTTGCAGCCATTGGAATATAATTATGTGTGTTTTGTTTGTTTTTATAGAACAGATGCAAGACAAAGAACATAGTATGAGATATTGGAATGTAATTTCCAAACATATGTTTCCAAAATTATGGAAACGTTCTGGATGATAAATAAATCCTTTCAGCCTCAGAGGGTACAGGCTGCAAGGCTGAGGGAGAGCTGAGGGTCGGATGGGGAGGAACGTGGTTTAAGTAACAGGCTGAATAGTAAGCACATCAAAGCCATTAAAGCATAAACCCCCAGATTTAAAAACGTGAGAGGCGAAAGATTATGTAGCGTGGTCTGGCGGCTTTATAGAGCCCGTTTCAAATGAGGGATAGAACAAAAGAATGTGCAATTGAAGCTCTTGAAGAGATTTATTTCAGGAGAGAGGCAAACATTTTGCTCTGATACCAATTAACCAGGAAAAAGCACCCCGTCATAAATGTCAATATTAAAAATGTAAATCCCACACCCCAGGGTATATTGGAGGCAGGTCACAATTCTTTGAAGATGAAATGCATAAAGAGATAACAGGAAGAAAGCTTTCCACCTGCTCTTCCTACCTGTTCAGTCCTCTGTGTCCTGACTGCTGGTGAGGTTTTGCATGGGAAGCAGGCTCTTGTCTGGGGTGGTTTGGCCACTTGACCTATTATGTAGGAGTTAGACTCCATTCAAAAGAATTTATTATGGGAATCCTAGAAGATTCTCTTTGTAATGCTGTTTTATCTGTCATGTCTTGGAGGTGCTCCAAGGGTTTTCTGTATTATCTTGCATAACGTGGTTCCATAATGGATGTGTTAACGGTATTGACAGATGTGGAGTGAAAATTATCACGTGCCCCCTTCAGCACCTTTATGCCTTTTAAGGTATATTCACATCTGTTAACTTAGTTGTTATTCACCATAATCCTGTGCAAAAGGAAAGGCACACAGAGTCTTTAGAGTTTGGGATGAATTTAGGATGATTTAACCCAACTCTTTCATGGTAGGAAAAAGATCCATGGAGGTCGAAAGATTTTCATACCCATTTGCCTACTAGGAAAACTGAGCTAGGAGAGATCCGAGCTCCTCAGCCACCAGAAGCACTGTGTGCTGAATTTTGAATTTCTCTCATTGGTATTGGGGCACCTCAGTCTTATGGGAAAGCAAATACACTAAAAAGTCAAACAAAAAGTGTTGTTTAGAATAGAGATGTCTGTTGCTACAAAAATATTCAACCCATCGTCGCTAAACTAGGATAATAAATCTCTTTGCCTTTTGTATTTTGGTGCGTGGAAACATTATCTTTTATGATCATAGGTGTTGTTCATTATTTAAAGCACACTTGTTATTGCAGGAAAGACAAGCTCCCATTTGATTTATAATGGAACCATTGTGCTTTGAGTTAAATGAAAGTTCAAAGGAAAATGAATTCTAAATAAGAATAATTGAAGAGATTCAAGGTTCATTTGAGTTTATATTCATCAAGGCAATTGTCTCCAGAAATTCTCTTATTTAAAGCAACAGGACAGATCGTAACTTACAAACTTTGTCTTTATGACATCACTTTATTCTATATATCATAATCAGAAATGTTAAGCCTCAGCAGTAATTTATACAAAATGTATTGTTACAGAGTTATAAACGTCATTAAGTGGTAGACTTATGTCTTAGTGTCATGCAAGTTGAACCTTGGATTAAAAAAAATTACCCATAATGCAAGCATTCTATAAAAATATTCTTAGTACTCTCCTCCAGAGAAGACTCATTGAAAGTTCAGTTTCATTTTACACCTGTACTCTGCTCTGGGAGGTGCAACCTTTATTTCTCCTTCATGTTTTTAAAGTCACCTTCTTAATTCTGGTAGAACATAACTCAAACAACTGAAAATGTTAGGAATGGATTTACAATCCCTCTGGCTACTCTCTATCTGGGATGGAGAGGAAAGCGAAGCTGGAGATAACTTTTCCTGCCATCAAGGGACATCTAGAGAGAAGAGGCGATTAATTGTAATGTGCCAACTAGTTTTGATTATTCAGGGACTTGTGATGGAATTTGTGGATTACTCGGGTACCTGGTTTTCTCTTTTGCCTAATGTCACTGGTCAGTGGCACCCCTGGTGGTCAGGGGCCACCATTCTCCTATAGTGGGTTCCCAAAGAGTAGCAAAGAAACAGCCCCATTTTGAGCACCTACTCTGTGTCAGACACAGGGAGGATTTTTTTTTACATACTGGGGGTGCTAAGAAAATTTATACCCATTTTAAGAGATCTCGTTGGAAGCAAAATCAATCATTACTCAAAAGCGTATGAATTGCAGGTAAGATGGATAGCTTGTCTAGGTACATGTGACCAGTGCCGGTATCTTCAATTCAACTTCAGAAAGTAACACCTAAATAACATCTCTTCAAACGTGTATACATTTTTTGACACCTCTGTATGTATTGATTCATTCCTTTTCAACAACATGCCTATTTTACAGATGATTAAAAAGTCAGTGTAATTCACTTATTTCTCAAATCTTTAGCATGGATATGCTGTGTGCTTGTCTCTGGGATAAAATGGTTGAATGAAAGAGACGTGGTCTTTGCTTTTGTCTGAGCTTAGAATGCAGGAATAAAAAAACAGACAAATCATCACACAGGTAAAATATAAAATTAGAAACAGTGATACATGTTATAAATAAATAAAAATGTTAAGGGATTATGAGATTTGAAAGCAGGGAATCTGATCCAGTTTGTGGGGTCAGAGGTGTCGTCCCTGAGGGTGAAACCCTTTGAGCTGAGAGTGGAAGAACGGAAACGTTGTCAAAGGTCGGACAGCTTAGCCAGCCCCAGAGCTGGGATTCGCACTGTGCCTGCCTGACACCAGACCACGTCCGTATCACACTCCCCACACTCAGTTGAAACTGTGGCTTGACAGGGAGATCTTTGACTCTCAGCCACGCTCCAGCAGCTTCTGGCTCCATAGACGCCGTGCCTGTGGGAGCTGGCGATGGCGGAGTGGATGTGGGGCCACTGTGGCTTCCTTCTGTTAGAGGCAGGAAGCCGCCCTAGCTCTCTGTGCATTCTTTCCACCTTCTTCATGGTTCTGTCTAGATTGGACAGGGGCACTGGCGGTAGGGAAGGCCCTCTGGATGGCCCCCTTCTGAGGGAGGGACTTGATTAATGACTAGCCCAAACCAGAGTTCCGTCCGAGACACTGCCTGGAGCCTCCGTAAAGCTCCCCAGATCCTGCCTCCTTGTCTACTTTGCTCACTCCTGCCTCCCCCGACCTAAAATCAACTCGGAGATTGGCTACCTGCCTGGAAAGCTCCCTGACCTGCTGAGGCGGTGCAGCTGTGGGAGGGTGGCTGGAGTCTGCCCAGAACATTCCCTGCTCATGTTTCTAGCCACTCTGCGTCTGCAGGGTGAGATGCCCCATTGGACACGGTGGCCAGGGCCACCCCAGAGCCATGCCTTCCAGCTGGCCAAAAGGATGGCAGTGATGGGGAAATGGATCATTTTCTCTGCTGATTTTCACCCCTCTGACTGATGATAGCAAGGGTAGTGATTTATTGAAGAAACGGAGGCATCATCTGACTTTCCAAAGAGACCTCTCCAAAGAAACAACAACAAAGAAACCTCTCCTCCCCAAACGAAACCAAAGAACATCCCCAAACCCAGGAAGAATATCTCTCCTTCAGCCTAAATTTCCAGCATGGTGACTTACTGTTCTGAGTTAAGCAGCAGCCTTTTCACTTTTGTGCTTTTGTTCAAATGCCTACAGTCCAGGGAGAAGGAAAGGTTTTAAATCGTGGCCATCTTCATGTGCATGAATGTATCATACCACTGTTTATACCTGGCAAAAGGGAAGCTGGAGCCCGTGGGGATCTTGTGGAACAGGTTGCTGAACTCGGGGGGGGCTTAGGGTGCTGTCACTTTCCTGTGTCCCAGCTCCCCAAGCTTCCCTTTCTCAAAAAACAAAATACATTATGGCCACTAGGGGGAGGTAGTAGGCCAGCAATTGGCCCCTGGTGCTTGTTACCAGGTCTGAAAACCAAAGTTGGCAAATATTCATTATTAGTGTTTTCTTTTTCTTAGGAATCTGGAATCTCTCTGAGATGGTATAAATGTGAGTTTTAGGCCACTGTGGTGTCATGGAACAAATATTCAGGAAATAGAAGTCCTGAGTGAGCAAAGCAGATACCCGACATATTCTATCAACAGATTTTGAAATTGTTCTACTGTTTTTATCATGAAAATTTACCGCAAAATTTCTCAGAGCTAAAATTCAAATGAGAACGTTTGAAACCAAACTGTCTTGTCAAATGCACAATGGTGCCCTCAATCTCACTAAAGGATGAAAACTTACATACAGATGTATTTTTCTGATTACAGAGAACAAATTCTCTGGAGGAATGGTGAAAAAATATCTTCCTCAGAGTCAAACCATACTGTACTGTTAAGATGGCTCTGTTCTTACTGAATAAATCTTGCTTAGCAAGTTACCTCCAGAGTAAATAATAAATCACAGCCGAAAGCTCCAGGCATTTAGCTCTGCCTGGGCAGTAAAACTTTGTGATGATCTTGACAGCATTTTGTAAAATCATAATTGCTTAGGGAAAGTGATTCTGGATGTCTTAAATGTTCAGAATTAAAGAGTGGCTGTTCCTTTGAGTAAAATTATCCTAACGCTGTGTGTATGCGTGTGTATGTGTGTGTTATTCTTTATATTGTAGAGTATGGTCTACAGACTCATCATTTCTATTAAAAGTATATAAAAATTTGACTAGAAGTACAACCATATAGATCATACCCGGGTTTTATAGACAACCTTGTGACAAGAGGGCAGAGATGCTCAGTTATCTTCACACAATATACTATATGCAGGCCTACCTTAAAAATAGAGACATATAGTTAGGTTGATTTATATGTTGAAGCTCTGACCTCCAGTACCTCCGAGTATGACTATTTTTGGAGATAGAATCTTTAAAGAGGTAAAATGAGGTCACCAGTGTGGGCTCCACTCCAACGTGACTTTATGACACAGACACAGAGGAAAGAACTTTGAAGACACGTGGAGAAGGCAGCCAGCTACAAGCCAGAGGAGGAAGCCTCCGGAGAAACCAACCCTGCTAACACCTTGGACTTCTAGTCTGCAGAACTGTTTGAGAGACGATTGCGTTCACAATTACAACACTGTTTTCAAAACTCAATGTATTAAAATGGTATCAGTAGTTTTTTCGGCAACATTGTCTAAAATGAAATAAAATCTTTAAAGAAACTCATACCGTTGAACTGATCAGCCCTCTGTAAGTTGCCGATGAACTTAGTCAACTGTATTTGTGCCTGGATTCAATACGACTCAATGGCTATTTCAGTTTTTCATCCTTTGGAAGTGGAATGGTACATCTTTGGAAACTACGTTTCCCTCATATTGTTATAGGAAATTTACCCCCAAATATTGCAGAGTAAGTGAAGTCCGTTTCTTTGTCTTATTATTCCCAGCAGGAAAATAACATATTGTTTCAAGGTTTACCTCTAGAGTAGGATGTGACCGGAAGTTAGGAGGCTGGGGTCTAGCCTAGCCTGAGGAACTTTCTGGAACCCTGGTGGTATCTTCCTGTAAAGGGCAGGCACTTTTCCAGACTTCCTCACAGCACTAACATTGTCTACAGTGACTGAGTTTTGGGGGTCAGGAGGTAAGCTGTGGATGAAATAGTCCTTGACCAAGCGGCAAAGTTCACCTTTCCTGCCCTAGCCCAGTGGCCTGGTGTGTCCTTTCCAAGGTTGATTGTGCACCCAGGAGACGCAGTCATTTCACTTGTATGTGTTACAGGCCTGGTCTCTGGTGTGTTGTTTTCTTTTTAGTCTCTCCCTGTTTTGGGAAAATCCCAGGTCAGTATAGAAAAGCCACCCCTCAAATGCAGAGGGAGCTGAAAGACCAAAGAATGACTCAGACAAACCCTGCCTGGTGAGGTGGATGAGTTTATGGGAGGCTCTATGCAAGGGTGCTTGTTCCTGGGCGGCACAGGAATTTCTTCCACAGGAGCTTCTTGCCTGCAGAATCCACACCTGCTGCCTGTGGTGCTGCTTATACCCCTCCCCAGTGAGTGGGGCAGAGCCTTTTCACTGTGTCTTTGCTTGTTCACAGTGAAACAAAGCATGAACACACAGCACCATCACCACGCGCTGTCATGTAACCCAGGCTATGTTAATCATAGTATAATTTTCCACTAGGCAGGGATTTAGGTTGTGAGTCTTTTTTTTTTTTTAACATGTACTTTATTATTCTTCATTACATTATTCCCCCCCACCCCCCAGTGGTAAGACAGAATTTATTTACAGAAAGGAATACAGAAAACACTAAAGCTCCTGGCTAGGGAGGGATTTAAATATGGAATTAGCTAACAGGCACTATAGGACCTCTAAAATGCTTCTAGAGCAGCGGGGCTAGTTTGAGCTCGGTGTTTCAAGGTGCAAAGGTGCTGAGGCACCCAAGAAAGTGCTGGGCGCTTTCCCTGAGTCCAGTAATTATCTTGGTACCTGCCCAGTCGAAAGGATTTTGCTGAGAATTCCAGGTTAGTACAGTGCTTCTGTTATGTGGCTTGGAACCTGCATTTAGTCCCCCAACTCCCTTCTACCAAAACTGGTTCTCCAGAGACTGTTGTTTAAGAGTCATTTACAAAGCAGTGCAAATTCCTCTATAGGTGACCTTGCCCCATGGCAAGGGCATTTAAAATCGCATCCCTTATTGACCCGACTTCTTCCATCTGAGAGCAGTTTCAGACATCTAGGAACAGATGGAGAGGCATCTCTGTGGGGCAGGGGGTTTTCCCCATGCATCACATTTGGAAACGTTCCCTTCTTTGCTGATGGAGAAGGCCGGCTGTGAACCACACTGAGAAGCTGCTGCAGCTCCTAGTGAACAGACACACATTTGTGACCAGGATTAGGAGCCTAGGTCCGGCTGACCCCTTTCATCTCCATCTTCTATGACAGGGGTGCATTTGGATGTGCATTAGCTCCATGGTCTCCACCCTTTTTGGCAATAGGGACCAGTTTCATGGAAGACAATTGTTCCACAGACCTGGGTGGGGGGAGATGGTTTTGGGATGATTCAAGTGCATTACATTGATTGTGCACTTTATTTCTATTATTATTATAATGTAATATACATACAGTGAAATAATCATGGCACTCATCACGATGCAGAATCAGTGGGAGTCCTGAGCTTGTTTTCCTGCAGCTGGACAGTCCCATCTGGGGTGATGGGTCCTGAGTGTGTTGCTTGTGGTCAGTCTACTCTGTAATCTTGTTTGTTTGCTCTTACTGCAGAAAACCCTGCTTCGCAAAGATAGGATGTTGGAGATGGACACAGGCTTTTCAGTGCCTGGTGGCAATCTTAGGGTAGTCCATCTTGACTTTAATCCAGAACATATGGAAATTTGAAGTCATCTCAAACATACTTTTAAGGTCACCGTCATGGGCGATCCCAAGCGGTTGATCTTCGTCCAGCACAGACAAAGTCGATTCACCTGGCTTATTCACAAATATAGGCCCAACAAGAAAAGCAGAGGGCAGATGAGAGAAGCTTCATCTGTATTATGATCGCTGCCATCACTGAGATATTAGATCCCCTAGGAAGTGCACCACCAGTGTAGGGTAGGGCTTGTACTCCGAGGAGAATCTAAAGCTACTGCTGATCTGACAGGAGGTGGCGCTCAGGAGGCGATGTGTTCCTCACAGGGCTGGTGTGGGTCTGCGGCCCAGGGTTGGGGGCTGCAGTATTAGCTCACTGCAGGCATGGGAGCAATGCCTGGGTATGACTCAGTGCTGTACACTGATAGCCCACGTCCCAGGGGCAGGACACATCCAGTGCCTCTGAAAGATGCTCGTTTCATTGTGAGCAGCAGAGCATGATACCTATCTCGATTAGTAAAACGCTTTTTTTGGAGGGAGGAATAAATGATTGGGTCCTAGGAGTTCACAGGGCTCTGCTTCGGGTCTCTAATTTTGCTTTCCTGCTGTCCACTCCAGGTAGATGTCAGTTTGATGTCCCCATGCCACCCTGTGCCTGCTATCCCGTGCATTGCATCACACTGTTCAGTATACGCAATATTGCATACACACATATGTGCACCTGTGCTATGCTCACTATAAAATATACACAAAACTGGAACATTTAAAAGCATGATGAAAAATAAGTATAAAGAAAAGTGAGAATACTTTTTCCTGTCCCCCCACAATGGATGTAAATGCGCACCTGGTGGGGGTGGGGGAGGCTGGGCCTTACTCTCAGGAGCACTTGCCTGGTGCTGTGGTTTAGTCTGATCTCAGACGGAATCTGTGTTACATTGACTAGATGATGTGAAACCAAAATTCAATTAAATAGATATTCACTGAAGGTCAGCCTCGAGTGGATGGTCTGCTAAATGCTAAGGGCGATAGTGACCCTATGCTCTTGATTTTTCCGGGTAGACCTGATTTAAAATATTCTCTCTGCTTTCCCACAAATACACTCAGACTGGCTGGTTGCATGCCCAGACGTTGAGTACAGAAATTGTCGTGATGAGAGCCATGGAAGAAATGAAAGCTGCAGAAGACTGCTCTTGTTCCTCAGGTCCCGTGTTGGGTTATGATGGTAAGAGAGGCCACCGTAAAAGCACACGGCTGTCACCAAGGAGAGGCCCAGAAGGGGCCTCAGCTGGCTTGGTAATGTCTGTTTCTCAGCCTAAGAGGAGGGTATTCAGTTTCCTTTTATTATTCTTATCAAATTCATATATAAATATTATATATATGTGCTGTAGGTACACTTCTGAAAGATGAGCTATTTTATGAAAAGCAAAAGTAAATTTAAAAAGGCCTTAAAAAGCCCAGGACCCTCTGGGACCAAGTACAAATATGAAGAGGCAGACAGCGCATTATCACACAGACGGTGGGGTGGGGCAGTCTGGGGGGCTCTGCCATGAGGTTGTCTACTGTGGGGTTGGACAGCAGGGGACCCCCCAGGCCAGCTGAACAGCGAGAGCCAAGTGTGAGGTAGGGCTGAGGCCGGACGGTTTGCATGTCAGCCCGAGGGCAGCGGACGGGGCTCGTGCTGAGTTACGGAGGGAACCCTTAAGAGATGTGCTGTGGAGCTGCTGAGAGATGTTTGGACACCAGATACAAGGGTTTCAAAATTGTACTGAAGGTACCGAAGAGCCATTGGCTGAAGCGAATGAAGTTTTGGGAAGGTCAGTTTGGAGCTGTGGGGAAGTGACGCCTGTTGTGGTATTTGCTCGCCACCATCTGACTGCTCCTTCTCTGCCGCGCAGCAACAGACTCTCTTCTTCCTGACCTGACCCCCACTTGTGTAGGTCCCATCCCTTGGCTGATAGATCTCTTAGAAACGCCTGAACATGACATATCACTTTCTAACTCAGAGTTCTTTCAATGCCCCCTGCCCTCTTTTCAATAAAGTCCAAGTGCAACAGGACACACAGCCCCTGTGTGCCTTCGCCCTGGCCACCATCTGCAGCCTTGCCCACCACTTCTCACTGTGGCGGCACCACAGCACTTGTGCTTCTGGGCTCCCCACACCCTCCCCTTCATGTCTGAGGCAGTCCTCCTCCTCTCCTCTTCCCCTCCCCCCGGCTGACCTCTACTCATCCTGCAAAGCTCAGCCCAGCTGTCGGCGTCCTCTAAGACCCTTCCTGCTCTACGTGCGGTCTGTACAGCAGCAGCTCCAGTATCTCCTGGGAGCTTGACAGTAGTGCAGAAGCTTGGGCCCCACCTCAGACCTACTGAGCCAGAAATCCACATTGATCAGGAACTCCTGGAGATTCATGGCATGGTGAAGGCCCAGTAGCCCTGCTCTCCATGTCACCCACAGGGTCAGAGAATTGGGTCCCCAGGCTCTCCCTTGAAACCTCCAAGGGAAGGTGCTGTTATCTTCTGCTGGCTGCCCTGTGTCCCTTACAAACTCCTATGAGGGCTGTGGTTACATCTTATTCATCTTTGGTGACTCTGTGCCTGCATGCTCAATAAATGCTTATTGCACAGTAATGGTTGTGTGCTAGGAGAAATGATGATCTGTTACTCATGCACCATCACCATCAGCTTGTGGGGGAGTCTGTTTTAGAAGCTTATTGGGATTTGGTTTAACTTCCCCTTTTCAAGAGTCGATTGACTTTTAAAACATTGTCTTTATTATTAAATCATAGCTGTGTACAATAGTGCAATCAAGGGGTACAATGTGCTGGTTTCATATGCAATCTTAACTATTTTCATCAAACTGATTAACATAGCCTTCCTGGCATTTTCTCAGTTATATGAAGACATTTGTATTCTGCATTTAGTAAGGTTTGCCTATACCCTTCTAAGATGCACCATAGGTGTGGTCCCACCAATTACCATCCCTCCACCCCACCCTCCCCTCTCCCCTCCCTACCCTTGTCCCTTTCCCCATATTCTTGTGTTGTAGTTGGGTTATACCCTTTATACGACAGCTATAAATTAGTTTCATAGTAGGGCTGAGTACGTTGGATACTTTTTCTTCCATTCTTGAGATACTTTGCTAAGAAGAATATGTTCCAGCTCCATCCATGTAAACATGAAAGAGGTAAAGTCTCCATCTTTCTTTAAGGCTGTGTAATAGTCCATGGTATACATGTACCACAATTTATTAATCCATTCGTGGATCTATGGGCACTTAGGTTTCTTCCATGACTTAGCAATTATGAATTGGGCTGCAATGATCATTCTGGTACAGATGTCTTTGTTATAAAGTGATTTTTGGTCTTCTGGGTATATACCTAGTAAAGGAATTATAGGATCAAATGGCAGGTCAATTTTTAGATCTCTAAGTATTCTCCAAACATCCTTCCAAAAGGAACGTATTAGTGTGCATTCCCACCAGCAGTGTAGGAGTGTTCCCTTTTCTCCACATCCACGCCAACATCTCTGGTTTTGGGATTTTGTTATGTGGGCTAATCTTACTGGAGT
>CAUYON010000460.1:0-36200 GCA_963573935.1 Arctocebus calabarensis
CATCTGACAGGAAGGAGCTCCCCCTCGCCACCCCTAACAGGAAGGAGCTCCCCTTCTCCAGCAACTGACAGGAAGGATCTCCCTATCACCAACATCTGACAGGAAGGAGCTCCCCCTCTCCGGCAACTGACAGGAAGGATCCCCCTATCACCAGCATCTGACAGGAAGGTGCTCCCCCTCACCAGCATCTGACAGGAAGGATCTCCCTATCACCAGCATCTGACAGGGAGGAGCTCCCCCTCCCCAGCATCTGACAGGGAGGAGCTCCCCCTCCCTGGCATCTAACAGGAAGGAGTTCCCCCTTACCGCCCCTGACAGGAAGGAGCTCCTCCTCCCCAGCATCTGACAGGAAGGAGCTCCCCCTCCCCAGCATCTGACAGGAAGGAGCTCCCCCTCACCAGCTCCCAACAGGAAGGATGTCCCCCTCACTGGCCCCTGTCTGTTCCACCAGGACTTCACACTTGGTTATGGTCTGAGTTTGGCTCCACATTGGACAGTGGACATTTCTAGCCTGCTCAATATTTCTAACATCCTTGAATCAGTGGCTTCCCAAGGATAGTGTTCCTTATATGAAAGGCAGGGACACAGGCAGGCCAGGCCTCACCATACAGGCCCTTCCCATGTACCAGATTGTGTCACATCTGCTGACACCCTAGTGGTGAAGTAAGCCGTCCTGTAGGCAAAGCCGCATCCCTACCCTCTTAGGGTCCTGGCTGACCCTGAGGATGAAATCAGCATAAGAGTGATTGGGACGATCCGTAGGCACAAATGTAATACTAGTTTAAAGTGACACGGGAGTCCTCGTAAGGAAATGAGACCCAAAGACAAGGTAAAACCCACATTCATTTGTATTACATTGAACAGGGGGAGACAATTGTGGAAAAGTTGCTAAGTCATGCATAGAGGCTAAGGAAAGATTAGAATTAGGCTAACAAGGGCTGTTTGTACAGAACGCTCCCTGTTATGACTCCTCATGGAAGGATGTTTCTTTTCTCCTTGTTTGGGGGGAGAGCATGGTTCACATAGGAGTTTTTATTTCCTCTTTTAGACAGAGAAACAGATATTAGATTGACCTCACCTTGGCAGCCTCTGACTCAATGTAATCCTCATGCCAAAGTGGGATATTTGGAGCTGGCATAATTGCCACCCTTCAAAGCCATGTGGCTCTGCCCACTACCTATGAGATGGGAAGATAAATACAGCTTCCAGTTGAGGAAGGGCCAACTCACCTGACAAAGGTATGAGGACTGGGAGAGAAGAAGCCTTGGGAACAGTAATGCAGATTTACTGCAGAAAGTGATGTACATCTCAGAGAGAGTTTTACCCATAACAGGATATGGGAGTTGGGAATGCAGGGCTGGTGTGACCATAGCTTTGCTTAAGGTGGTTGGGGGTTCATTGGGAAGGAGACATCTGAGGGGAGTGTTACATGAGGTCAAGTGTGAGCCATGTGACTATCTGGGGAAGAGCACACAGCAGGATGAGAGACAGGCCCTGAGGTAGATGGGGGGCATGTTTGGGGAATAGCACAGAGCCTCTGGGGCAGAACCACACCTGGTGTCTGTCTGGAGAACAATGACTCTTCCTACCATGAGCCTTCACTGACATGGGGACTAGATTAGGCTGGTTTCAACTCTACTTAGCACTTTGTTTAGCACTAGATTTTGTTTACGTTTTTTGTTTACCTAGATTTTGTTTTGAATCTGTGAGTGAAATCTAAGCAGAAACCTTTTCTATCTTGCCCATCTAATCCTCAGCATGAGCTTTGAGCCCTGAAAGATAGGGAAGTTTAAAATGAGCTGGTGTAAGGCTCAAAGACCAACATGAGATTATTTTAGTGACTGAAAGCGACTCAAAGCTGTGGACTCTGCCTTGGAAGTTGCTAAGGAAGCCCTCTGCCCACTGTGTGTTTATAGCTCAGTAAGTTAAGACTCCTCCATCAAAAGTTCTCCATAATGTCAGAATTCTCTTGGAGTCTCTGGAGACCCCTGCTCTTCTCCGAGGTTTATACACCGTCAGGGAGATGCACCCACCTCAATGACTGCATCTCTCAGCTGATGAGTCGTGGACCATTTTCTCGCTCTGATCTTTCACCTGAGTTTTAGAACCATGAGCTGCCCTGGTTTTGCACCTGTCCACTGGACATCCAAAGAAATCTCAAACTCAACAAGCCCAGGACTGACTGTTCAGTCCTGCCATTCCCCCCAGTTGTTTCCTATGTCAGTAAACATCCCCAGCATGGACCACGCAATGTCGTGCAGTATTGAGGTCTTGGGTGGAGCCCATCCAAGCTGGTCTGGTACCTGCTTTGTCACTTGCTGTCTGTTTATCCAGGGATGTTTTAGAGCTTTCTAAGCCTCAGGTGCCTCATGCGTCCTCCTCTAGAGTAGAGTCTTCACCATATGGGAGGACAGGGGTAGTCATTCATTCATAAAATAAATGTCCAGGCCACATGTTAGCTGGTGAGATTGCAGAAGAATACCCAAGTGGGCCCTGCTCCCCTGAGGCTGTTATTGTACAACAATTAAAATAAGTCACTGCCGAGAGAAAGTACTTAGCAGGAAAGCTGGTGAGTTAGGGGCATCCAATGATGTTTAAAAGGAGATGCTAGATGCCGTGCTGGAGTCCCTCTCTGCAGGTGAATGAGTCTCAGAATCATGTCAATTTTACTTCCTAAATATCTGGCACCTCTACTTTCTCTATACAATATCGATGCCCCTTTTGAAGAGCTCACTCGGGGTCCTGCCGCAGCCTTGCTGGGTCATCAGTGGGGGCAGGGCCCAAGTATCCCGCGCCCACCTTTTTGAGCTGGCACCCAGCACATTAGAGGGGACTGATCAATACTACTTGATGAAAAAGGAGCAATTGTTGTAAATTGTATTCCTGTGCTGTTATTACCAGCCTCATTATCACTTAATTTTAGCCCTAAGCAAAGATTTTGAATTCAATTTGTTTAGAAAGTGCCAGAAAGTCTCCATTTCAATTTCAAGTAATCTGAAAGGTGTGAGTTTTATAACAGTAGTGCTGGGGTGCTGGGACACGGTCCTTGGATTTGCTAAAATGGAGAATTCTGCAAATATTAGTCAACAAGGGAAAAAGTGTGGTGGAGAAATGCAGGTATTATGTTGTCCCAAACACTCTGTCTTCCGTTCCTGATCTCTCCCCTCACTGCTTGATCCAAGGCACCATCTTTTCGTACCCAAGATGACATTAGAATGTCCATGAGTCTCCCTTACTTTCTTGCCACATGACAATCCATCTGCTATACAAAGTTAGGGTGATTATTTAAACCTCGATGGCATTATGTTGTGTCCCTGCTTAAAATTTTGTATTGACTTGCTATATGTAAGAGGTGATTTCCTTAAGTGTCTCAGAGGCTTAATAGGGCCGCTCCATCTCCTGGGACCTCATCCTGCTTTGCCTTGGTCACACAGTACCCCTAACACTAGCTTTTTCCTTAGTGCTTCAGGAATGCTCAGGTTTTTGTGCCTAGGGACTTCTCACTCATTGTTCCTCCCGGGCTTCCTGTACACTAAGCTGGGGCATGGCTTGTCATGGAGAGGTGAGCATAAATGCCCTCTCCTCCGGCCTTCCCCAGCTATCTGATGTACACTAGCCCCCATCACATGATGCCAGTCGATTTTCTTGCTGTCATTTTTCATTAGTTAATTTGTATTTGTTTCCTTAATATCTGTCCCTTCCAATATGAAGGGACAATGACACTCTAAGGCCTTTGATGGTGCCTGCTAATTGTAGGTACTCAGGCAATTTTCATTTAGTAGGGATAAATAAGTTCTTTGTTCTATATGTCCCTTTCAAAGTCCTTGTCCATCTATTTTTTTCTATTAAGTGAAAGTCTCACTCATTGGATACTCTCCAAACTAGAGTCTACTTTCTGGCAAGATGGCCCCAAATCAGGTGCCAAGCCTGAATCGGAGATAAATGGTGTTTTCAGCCATAAGAAATAGTTTTAATGACTTAACTCTGAACCAGTAATCTGGACACTGCAAAGATTGTTTGCCTTCCCTTTTTTCCCCTGTTTCTTCATAGTCATTCATTCGTGTAATCAGATAGTCAGCTTATAAATTATGTCAAGCATAAACATTAAACACCAGCCATCAGCCAGATACCAGGGACAAGAAAAGATAGTCAGCCCTGTGTTTATAGAGTGAGTACCTTCAAGCAGGAATTAGCATAATAGTATCTATAAAGGACCACATAGGTGTAGGTTAGGCTTTTGTGGCCATCTAGAAACTACTCATTTCTGTTCTGTAGCACAAGAGAAGCCACAGACAATATGGAAATGACTGTTCCAATAAAACTTTATGTACAAAAATAGGCTATGGATCAGATTTGGCCCCCACCATAGTTAACTGCCCTCTTGTCTGGAGAAAGCTTAAGATAATCAAACAAACACATGAGCACACTGTGGGAATGCTATGAGAATGGCAAGGGCCATACGTCTGGGAGCCCAGAGGCAACAGAGAGGCATCCAGCTGGGGGGGGCTGTGCAGCCCTGTCCCTGTGTGTGGCTCTCCCATGCAGGCCTGCCTGGCTCAGAGAGTAGCTGGCCCTGTTGAAGAAAAGAAAAAAGAGGTTTAAGTCTAAATTAACTTTAGTTGTTGAATAATACATAGGACATTTTGTTGCCTTTTTTTTTTTTTAATGCCTTTTCTGATTTTTCTCTGAGTCCCAATCAGGATCTCACATCTTCCAGAGAGTAAAATCTCCAGACATCCTCAGTTTCTTACCTTTGCAAGCAACTCGTGTTAAAGAGGTCTAAAAAACTGGAACCCTGTGTGTTGAATTATCTTTTATGTATGATTTCAAGGAAGGTTTAAGTTCCAGAAGCTTTCAGTAAAGAAGAAATGGGGTGATAATATAAACTGATAATTGTGAAACTTCCATATCAAAAAGGTTTCTAAAGATTGTCACATGTAACATGCAACATCACAGGTCCTTCTTTTACACAAACTGGGACCCAAGACCAGCTTATGGCGCAGCCAGCTTCCCCCACCCTTCCTTGGATTCTTACTGAACATCATCCACAGCCTGCAGATGCTTCTGATGCACTGTGCTGGTGAGACAGGCAGTCAAGCCTTCCTACGAAATCCTTTGCTTAGATTTGTGCATGAATTCATTTGGATTTGTATCACTGTACCATATTGATTCCTATTATTTTTAGAAAAACACTTTGGGATGTTAGGCATTGCTTTTCTGGCTATATGTAAAGCAAAAAAACTAAATAGGGAAAATAAGATAATAATAATAAAATAAATAAATTGGGGAAATAATTGTATCTACTATATTCCACAAATTCTTATAAATTATGTTAATTATTTAAGGCTGAATCTATCCAATGTTACTTTAAAAGTACTACAGGACCTCCTCATTTTTAGGTATTTTCGTGATAGAAGTGCTTTAAGATGTCTACAATCTTTTAAGCAGGCTCTTCATTTCAAGCTACACTTCTTCAGAAGACTTGATTTTTAATGCTTCTCTGATCAAAGGAATAAAAGACCTGGCATTCTATAAATATTCATTTATTCATTTTAAGAACAAACGAAAGACCAATATGAAATACTCTTTGCAAGGTTTCATGAGTGGACAGCAAAGGATGCATCTTTTTAAAACCACTCTGTGTCTGTAATAATTTCTTATGTTAAATAGCTGCTAACATTTATGGCCACTGGAATGATTCTCAGCACATTAATATTTCCTGTCATGAGATTTGGGAATACATCACAATTTATTTCACAGTGGGGCTCTTATCTAAACAAGATCTGTCTTCATATCATTCTCAATTTAGCAGAATGCTTTTGCAGTGGATCTGGGCATTATCTGCTTCTAGCTGTTTTTCACAGAGGAAAAAACATAGGAAAGATATGTGCATGTGTTAGTGTGTCTTACAGATGGCGTCTCCAACAGCTAAATAGTTGTGCCACCTAACGGCGCTATGCAAATGATGTGACCCAGAAACTATTTTATGTTAAATCTGGCTTTAACTTTTTTTAGCTCTATATATTGACAGTCTGAATAGAATGTGCCCTGAGATTATAGTCCTGAAGGACTTGGACTCTTATAAAGATACTTTTGAGCATCACTGAGAAAAAGTAATTCTGTTGGTTGGGGGAATAAGAAAGGATGTGCGATGATTTTTTTATTAGGTACATTTTCCTCCCATGAGTCAAAAACCCTTTGGACGTTTTAGATTCATTTCATTATATGCAACAATCATTTCATTATGATATACTCATTATTTACATGTATTTATCAATGTCTATTTAGTAGTATAAATGCCTTAGGAAGAAAAGCAAGGGTGCTACCGGTAAACCTCATCATTGTAATGAATTACTACAACAGAGGGTTGACATCTTTGCTTTTAACCTATAAGGATCGTGGTGCCTGTGGTTCAAAGGAGTAGGGTGCTGGCCCCATATGCCAGAGGTAGCAGGTTCAAACCCAGCCCCAACCAAAAAAAGAGAAGATTTTATTTCTAATATTCATTGTTATAGTGCAATGTTTATAATATGACACTTCAACAATTTGATGGGTTATATTCAGGTTCAACCTGTCAATAGCAGTATAGTTATAAACGTAATACATTATCTATACTAACATCAAATAAATACCTTCCAAGATTGAAACTATCTGAGGATAGTTTTCATAACCATGGCTTTGTGTTTTTATTCAGCATAGCCTATTTATTGTCAATGGCCCAAAATGTTGTAAATAATAGAACCCAATTCAACTGCTCTTGAGTTCTTACATAAACCGAAAATCCTGACTTGCATCTGTGGTTTGTGGAAGCAATATCATTTCCTTACAGTCTCATTTTCGATTTTTGGAGCAGTGTGGAACATGGATGAAGCCTGAGGGTGTGGTATGGACGCACTGTATGTAACGGGGCTTCTCAACCTCACCTAATTCATCCCACCTGGAGTGTTTCCCATATCGCTTCCTTACCCTCCCGTGTCTTAGTCAGGCTCACTCAGTGTTGCCTTTTAGGCCTTAATTTATATTCTCCCTCCTTTGGAAGATATTCTCTGTCTGACTGACTCTTCATTGAGTTGCCTCTCGTCTGTTCTCTCCAAGTGTCTCCCATTTAGTTTTCTCACCATCGGAGAGACTTGCTCACAGCAGTGACCACAGCCCCCTTTCGGTAGCTCCCTTATTAGTATGGGTGGAATTTCAGTTGGAAAGACTCAACATAGGTTCATAAAGCAGGTAGAAGACAATATAAATGATAAAATATAAGTTGAAGATAAAAATAATATTTTGAAAATATAATCATTACAAGAAATTAGGAAGTGAATGGGAGAATCAATGTTGGCTGGAATTGTATTGAAAAAGCTTCCTGGAGGAAGTTGGACTCCAACAGAACATTGAAAATATTTGTAAAATAAAGAGTTCAAACCTGGCCCCAGCCAAACTGCAAACAAAAAAAAATAATAGCTGAGTGTTGTGGGCGCTTATAGTCCCAGCTACTCGGGAGGCTGAGGCAAGGGAATCACCTAAGCCCAAGAGCTGGAGGTTACTGTGAGCTGTGATGCCACAGCACTCTACTGAGGGCAACGGAGTGGAGACTCTGTCTCAAAAAAATAATTAATTAATTAAAAAAATAAAGATAAATAGGAGGAATCTTGCATGTAGGAGTAGAAAGCATAAAGAAGAAAACGATGAAGAGACCTACCTGAGAGAAACAGAGGGATTTGTGAAAGGCAAGTTGAGAGCCCTTTTGTGGGTGGGTCAAGCTTACAGAGGGCTCTGGAAGACAGAAGGAGAACCTGGAGCCTTTATACGTTGGGCCAAGAGCTGCCATTGTGAAAATCTTTTTAGAAAGTGTTTCTGGGCTATGCAGATGGGATGGGGAAGGGAGTTGGGGAAGGTGATATAAGCTAGGTGCTGATATGGCCCTTAGCCAGGGTGATACTAGGGGAACTCAAATGTTCCCACTAGTGTGACCAGTGCTCATGAGATTTAACCCATTTGTTGTAGGAAGTCTTGCACTTTGGCTACCCTGTATTTTTATTCAAATATTTTGATAGGCCTAATTTTGTAGGCTTTCTCAAAACCAGCAAGTGTATATTGAAAAGAAACATATCTGAAACAGAAACAGTGACTGCTACTAGAAATTTTTATATTTCCTTTCCTAACGATAAATAGAGGAACTTAACATATCAACAGGGATATAGTACATTTGATAGAGAGTTTTTAAATAATAATAATCATCATAATAAAAAGCTCTAGGTAGCCTCAAGAAAAATGCTACAAGGTACACAAAATCAAGTTGTTGCCAGGAATAAAACTGAGCGTTCCTGGGAGGAGAGTCGGCAGAGTGTCGGGGCAGGTGTCAATAGGGTCAAACTTTGGGACAATTGCTGAGATTCGAAATTCTCTTGAATTTTTTAATGACAGTTAACACCAGAAAGGGGATATAGAATTGCTGGAGGAGGCTTTAAGAAGTAAAGGGAACTTTAGGAAAGGAGCAAATTTTTATTTTCTTAATCCTTTGTAACAGCTTACAATATCATTTTATAGAATAAATTTATTGAAAACCTTTACAAACAACAGAGCCATCTAGTGTCTTCTCTCTTTGGTCTGGATGCGCTGACACATGAGCTGTCTTGGGACCCCTTCCTGTCACCCCAGAGGCAGGGAAGGTGGTCTCTAGACTCATCCTCTGGTAGCATTTATCACACGATGAGGTAGTTATTCATTTGTGCTCAACCCTCTTGAGGCGGCAGAGCATTCTTGCTCACTTTTGGGGGGATTTAGATGACAGAACCTGGCATCTAGTGTCTATTCCTTGGTGTTGGCAGATGGATAATGAATGTAAGTGAATAAAAAAATGTAGACATAATGAGATTTCACCTTGGGTTCATTGCATACACTAAAATACTGGAACTTCTGCAAGTAAGCTCACAGCTAAAGTAAATGCTTTTCTGTACAGCCAGGTAGGCTGGATAGCACAGTAAGAACATGAGCAGAAGAGGCAAGAAGAAACTGGGAGGGTCAGTGACGAACTTCTTTGGGATCTGCCAGGAGGACTCTGATTCCAAGCAGACTAATGGGCAAAATGAACTTAACTTGAGGCTTTTAAACTGGGCTGCTGGAAGGAGTTTTGAAGGTCATTCGACTATTGAAGCTTATTTTAATTTCTAATTGTTGAGCCTATCAATTAGTATCTTGGATCTGGGGCCTGTGCAGTGACTGAGCTTGCTCACTTGGCTGACTCAGATAATGAACCCTGTGACTCACGTGGGTGGAAATGCTCTCTCCAGCATTCTGTGGGCAGGCGCCATGTGGGATACTGCTTTGTCAGAGAAAATTTAGGCAATTAGTAGGTAATTTTCGCTAAATATAGATCAAAATAAAATCAATCTGGTTTCTGAGATTTGAGCCATTTATTTGTTTATTGTTTACAAGAAATCTCTAACTAAAAGTGATTTAATGTGACAGTTGTTAAGAAAATAAATTCAAGTTATTTGATGGTATAGCTTTCCTCCTCTAATTATTTTTGTCTAATCAAATACTTTATTACATTCCCAGGAGCCATAGTTCTTCATATACAGAATTTTTAGGGAGCTTTGGAAGATTGTTAATTGAGGCACAGCATCTATGTTACTGCTGCACAGACTGCAATAAGAACAGTGTGTGAATTTTCAAGGGTCAAGTGTTACTTAAGTTGGAGGAAGTTTCCTTACTTTCTCAAGTGAGGAAATTCTGTTTATTTTTATTTTGTTAAGGATTTCACACGCAGTATTTTCACTCTAACTTGCATTGCTTTTCATTGCATTTCAGATGATTCTACTATATGTCTGTGTGTCTGTCTGTCTCTGTATGTAACTTGGCTTTTCACTGGGGCAAATGAAGTCACACTAGATAATTCCACATTCTCTATCCGTGCTCTGTGATTTCACAACTTGGTTCTCTTTTCTTGACCATGAAGTTTTTTTTCATCTCCTTGCACTGGAATTCTGGCCTTCCTTTAAAAGCTACTTTCATTAATCCTTTTCTGATCTGCTCTTTAAATATGACATCTTTTTCTTCTGAACCTGTGTTATTCAGATATTGCTGGATAACATATTATCCCAATATTTAGTAGCTTAAGGAAATAACAAACATTGTCTCACACAGTTTCAGCAAATCAGGAATTTAGGAGCAGTTGAGCTGGACAAGGTATCTCACAAAGTTATAGCCAAGATGTCATCCAGGGCTTGGCCAAGTGGCTGCCGAGTTAATGTTGGCTGTGGGCAGGAGGCCTCAGTTCCTTGCCACATGGACATCACCATAAGACTGCTTGAGTGCCCTCACAACATGGCCACTTGCTTTCCTTAGGTGATCTATGTGAGATCACAGAGGGAAGCTGCAGTGTCTTTTCTGATCCACTCCCTGTTTTCTTCCTATTGCACATAGGTCCGTCCATCCAATCAATGTGGAAAGGAACCACACAAGAAGTAGGATCATCAGAGAACATCTTGGAGGCTGCTTAACACAGACCCTGCTGATATTTCCCACATCTCTAAAATGACTTAAAATTCTTTGTCCTGAATTACAATTATTTGCATCCCTCTCTTGCCCACTCTTCTAGATTGATATTTCATTGAGAGCTTAGACTTGCTTCCTTATCTTTACGTATCTTGAAATTTCTGGTGTGTTGCTTTCAATATATATAACACTCATCTGAGAAGTTGGAACCATGGCCTCTTTAATGAGTATAAATGAATATGTTCATGTGAGAGAGAATCAGACTGAGAGGCAGAGAAATGCACAGACTTTAGGAGACAGAAAGTGTATAAGAGAGGGCAAATGAGAGAGATGGAGAAAATGAGGTACAAAGAAGATTAAATTGCACATTTTACTAGATAAATATGAAAAAACTGATGCTATTTTTGTGGATACTAGAGAAATAATTTTGTAAGAGTTTAAAAATGTGGAAGAATTTTTCTTTTTGTATTATGTATGTGAATAGCTTGCCATATCTTTTACGAAAACTTGTTCAATTATTCTTAATATTCTGTAAACAGTTTTTGGTTTACTCCTTTAACCAAAACAGGAATTATTGCTTACAAATAACTTGTTGGTAAGGTCAGGTAAAGCATTTATAATTCTTTTTCCATTTGCTTTAGAACTTCATTTAACTTTTAATTAACTGCTCTGTAACCTGGCTCATTGGGGTCAAATCATCTCTAGGTTGATCAATTGACATTTAGAGGTATATAATTTGAGCAAAGGGCACAGAGGAATGTCAGGACTAACATGAGAATGTGAGTGCTGGCAGGTCCTGCCCGGCACCATCACCCCATCCATCTCCTCATTCCCACCCCAGCACCGCCACATCATAGCCCTATTCCTTAGAAACACACATCTAACTTATCACAATGACCTCCAAAGAGTTCTCACTACTTCCAGTTTCTTTCCCTCCAAACTTTTGTCAGAGTTAAACTGACTAAACTATCATTCCTTTCCCATGTTTAAAACTATCTTAGTTCAATTAGGCTGCTTTAACAAAACACTATAAACTGGGAGATCTATAAACAATGAAAAATTATTTCTCACAGTTCTGGAGACCAGGAAATTGAAGACCAAGGCACTAGCAGACTCAGTGTCTGCTGAGGCCCACTCCCTGGTTCACACCTGCCCCCTCTCACCGTGTCTGCAAATAGTAGAAGGGGTGAGGGAGCTCTCTGCAGAGTCTCTTAATAAGCGGCTAAGCCCATTCATGAGGGCTCATCCCTTTTTATCTAATTACTGCCCAAAAGCCTCACCTCCTAATACCATCACCTTGGGGGAGTAGATTTTAACGTATGACTTTGGTGAGAACCCACATGTTCAGAGCACAGAATTCACTGAAATGTTTAGTGGATCCCACAGTCTAGGGGCCATGTGCCAAGTTGGTCTCCTGGAGCTGCCCCTCCTTGCCCCCCGACTATAACTGCTCTGTCCTCATCCCTTGCCACCTTTTCTCCCCCTCTTCTCCTGATACACCTTTTCAGTCATCCCACCTGACAGCTTTCCTGTTCTGAGGATTCTTCTGCTTATCTGTTTCTCCCATGACTGGAAACCCTGTTTTTCTCTAGTGACCCAGTATCAATTCTCCCAGTTGTTTAAATCCAGTTCAAGTTTCCCAAAGGACCCACCCTGACTCAAAATTCCCTCTCCACCTAACTTCTATAATACCACAGTTTGGTCACTATATATCCTTTCTTGAAATACTTGTTCCATGAGAATCTTGTGTCCGTAGACTATGTCCTAGGACTATGTATATGTGCTTTCCAGTGCTTAGAGCTAAGGGTAATTACAGGTGTTGATATATTCACAGGGTGCACTAGTCCGCATGTATTTGTTAAATGCCTACTTTAGCTAAGCAGATGGTCAACAAGTACTGAGTGAAAAAATGTGTGAATAGGAGCAGAGAATTTATAAAATAAAAATACCAGAAATTACAAAAATTGTGTTTCATTCTGTATCCACCAGAATTATCAGTGATCGCTAATGACGTAACTGTCATATGTGTGACACTGTGTTTGGTGAGGCATGGGCCATGAGTTAAGCGATATGGTCTGTGTCATTTCATGACTTTTCATTGAAGGGCGACAGGAGTACATGAAATACTTTAAATAAATGTGAGGCTAATATCTGAGGTCCATTAAGGATGGACTTCAAGGATAGGTAGTGAGGAAAGGCAAAGAGAAAAGAAAGAATCAGTGAGCATTGAGCTCCCAAGAAAGTTCCCTGAAGATCTCTGGTCTTCAACTGGACCTAGAAATTTGGGGTTTGGATTTGAGTGTAAGGGCTCGTGTTACAGTACGTGAGTGATGGCAGCGTGTGCGTCTGAGGGTCATGGAACCGGAAGTATACAAGCCTTCATGACGACCGCCCTGTTGGAGAGCATGGAGGTGCAGAGAGAACAGGATGGATGGTGGTGGGGAGGGAAGTCTATTTCAGAAGGATGTGAGACCTCTAGCAAGGCACCTAAGCCAAAGTATGGACCATAATAAGTACTTGTTACCCTCGCTCTGCTTTAATCTAGCTTTTTGGTAGTTAATGATATAGACCCTCTAGTCATGAAATGATCTTTACTCATTTTTCAATTGATTAATAACCTTTTCTTGGGTGTTACATTTATCCCACACCTAAGTTTCTGTAACTGCTAGCGATAAACAATCTTACCTCATAACTCTGTCAAGAATTCCAGCTGCCTGACTGTTCCATATGAAGTCCATCCGTGTCCTGCCTGTATCTGTATCCCTACCTGTGCTCTATACCCATATCTATAGTCAACACTCACATTTGTCCATCTGTCTCTATCACCTACTATCTCTGTGTCTGTCTGTGTACACAAACTGTACGTAGATAGTGACAGCGAGAACTCCTGGGTGAAGACGCTTCTATCCCTGTTGACTCCCTCTAACTTGTAAATGTCTTTCTTTTCTAAAGTGAGTTTGCAGATGTGCACGTGTGGCTTCTGTCACTGATGCCCCAGCTTCCCATGGTTGCACTCCTGTGTCTGGGCAATGACCTTCCTTTCAGGGAGTTAAACGACTCTGTCCTCTCTCAGTGCCAACCACATGTATGTGCCTTAGCCCTAGTCCCTCACTTCTACCATCTGGTAAACCCTGTAACCTTGTTCCTATTTCTCCTATTTTTCTTCAAAACTGTCACTCTCCAAAACCGTCTCTGAAGTCTCTTTATGGTTGGTCATAATGAGTGTTACTGATGTTAACTGCTGTGATAAGTAAGTCCTATCAGTCTTGAGTTCTGGAGTCCTCCATGTTCTGGGGTTAACTGCTGCCCTTGTGCATTTGCCAAAGGCATTAAAATTGCCTGGGGAAGTACCATGAGGTGCTCCAGTGGGTCACCTGGATGCCATCTGGATTTTTTCAGGCCCCATATGCAGCAGTGGCTTTCCTCTTATTGATACTTAGGTGAATTTTCCTTCCTGCCTATGTCATAGTTCTGAGAAATTAAAGGGGCTGGTACAGCTGCAGCAGGACTGTTCCTGTGTCCCTGGAAGGATACTCTACACCCTTCTAGGACCAGAGCCTCTGGACTCACAGCCTCTTGGGCTTCATTCCCAGTGATCAGAGGGGCAAGAAGATCTAATGTCTTTGTTTTGGATGGTGTGTGCTTCCGTGCCTCAAGCCCGGGCCTCTGAAACCTTTCCTAACATGCTGCCCCTGTATCAGGTTAATTTTACACTTTGTCCTCTGATGTATTTACCATTTCTTGCTAATCTGTTTCAACTAGCAGGATGTCGTTAATACAGTAGAACGATTGATTTTCTGAGGATGGTGTAGATGGTCTAAGTCTCTTTGGAACATATTGTACCTGAAGTAGAAAACCATAAGGTGTGCTGCTATCCATCCCAGTGAGAGAGAGCACTTTCTATTAGGGAGGGAGCAGAGCACAGCAGCCAGGTCAGTGGCAGCGTTCCCTTAACTGTCCTGTTGCTCTGGGCCACGGTGGCAGTGGTTCATGGGCTGACTTCCTGGGCTTTTTGAGTTTCCTTTTTATTTCCTCTATAGGATCATTTCTTATCTTTCTTTAAACCTTGTTATATATAGGAACATTTTCATAACTGTTCTAATATTTTCTCTAGGATTTGCATGTGTTCAGAGAAGATTAGGGGTCTATAAAGGCTTAGTCTGCCATGTTGCTGAGAGTAAGAGGGACAATATTTTTTACATAACTTAGCTGTGAGAGAAGGAGGTAGTACATAGCAACTATACAGGGTCACAGAGGGAACAAAGTGTGTGTGGACTTGTGCAGGGGTGTGTGGGTGACTCTTAGGTTAGAAATAGAGAAGATTATAATATTTTGTCTTCAGGGAGAAAGTGTTAAAAAAGAACAAGTTGACAGTTCAGAGTACATGCAATGCCTAATTGACTAAGGCCCTGGAAATGGAAATGAATGCTCTGGAAAGACTTTGAATGGTTCAGAGAGGGAAAATGAGGGGCACATAATTCACCAGGTACACTGTCGCTAAGATGAAGTTGACCAATTACTTATAGATCCATGGCATTAACATACTGAGGGATTTTTTTCCACTTTGTTTTGTATTAGATATTGTTTGAAATGAGTAGGGTAAATGTTTTGTTGCTAGGAAATTTTTGTAAATGTTTAAGTTGCTAGGAAATTATCTTCTATAAAATTAATAGTTAATATTGATTTGTCTTAGGAAAGGGTTTTTGAAGAGCTCTTATAGCATGAAGAATTGGGTATGAAATAAATGTGTTTATTTTGTGTCTTGTTATCATTGCATAGGAAATGGACTTATATAAATAGACTCCAATAACTTTTTTACTATTAAAAATTGCCTTTGTCCTGACCTCAAATTAATATATTCAGTTTATCTTCTGCTCGACATAAACTTGTGTAGCTCATTTGCCAGCAAAGATGCATGATGTTTGTAAAGGAGATTTTATTCTTCTACAAAATGTTTTAAGAGAATTCAAAAATTTTAGGACTTATTTCAATTTATTAGTGATCTCTGACCATAATTTGAATAATTGCATATCTGGGGGGGATGGAATGGTGGTGATACAATAGACAAATTGTTGTCTTAGATGAATCCCTTTTGAATATTCTTTTATCCCCAAGTTCTGCTTTTCTATTTGCCAGTGAAAAGTAACCAACTGTTTAACATTCTTAGTTTGATATGATTGTAATTTTTCTTTTGTCTTCAGGAAAATTCAGATTCTACTTATTATTATAATTCAATTCTAAAAATATTTATTTCAAACTCTGTAATGCCTGGTATTATGGAAATATCCATGAAGTAAACACAGTATGTAGCGTCAAAGAGATCACAATCTGTAATAGAGGGGAAGATACCAATACTGTGACATAATAAGGAATCACTAGGAATATATAGGGTGGATTAGCAGTTTAATTGGGAATGAGCGAGGGAAGACTTCCAGGAAGAGATTATACTTAAACTGAAGTTTAAGCAACTGATTCATCAATCAGCTATCATCTTTATATCAAAAAAGATAAAATTGGGAAAATCAATGTTCCATATGGTGCACAGAGTGCCTCCAACTTACATGATGTAGTGTTGCTATGTGTGAGTCCCACGCTCAGCAGCTCAGCCCTTTGCACGGGACACTCTAGGCAGCCCTACGTGATGACAGAAATTGTTCTGGAGCGCATGTTGCCTTCCCACCTGTTGAAAAACTGCAGGAAACATCTTCCTTTGTCTGCGCAGGAGCCCTGTCCTGGTTTTCCAGTGCAACTATCGCCACGTGATCTGCTTAGACTGTTTCCACCTGTACTGTGTGACAAGACTCAACGACCGGCAGTTTGTCCATGACCCTCAGCTTGGCTACACCTTGCCTTGTGTAGGTAAGTCTCGAGCTTCTTTTCTCCACTTCTAATGCTAATGAAAAGCAAAAGAAGAACTTTTGGTGAAAAACTACCTTTCATAAACATACCTAATTCCTAGCAGAGGGTTGAAAATTTGAATTTGATCATTACTGAGTAAGAGACCTTAATGTTTAGATCCCAAAAGGATCTGTGTTGAACTAGAAAATGCTTAACTTGCATATAGGCATTGAAAATAAGTTGGAGAATATTATTCAGCCAAGGTCCACAAAGTATGTCTGTGGGTTAGACTCGCCCCACAAGTTTTTGATTTGTTGCCCTAGACTTAGAGCAATATTACCCAATATTACACAACTAAAAAAGTTGAGTATGCACTCAATATATATTAAATAATATATATGAAGAAAGAAATTAAAGAATGAGATAAATATTAACTTTTAATATTTAAATTTTTAAAAATATTCTATCATCACAAAGCACCCTTTACTTGCATTATACTGTTATTACACTTATGACTTTTAATTAAGGTGAAATTCATATAGCATACATTACATATTTTAAAGCATAGTTGGTGCATCACGATGTTGTACAACCACTGCCTCTATTTCCAGAAGCTTTTCATCATCTCAGAAGAGCACCCTACACCCCTTGAGTAATTATTCCCCATTATCCAGCTCCTGCCCACTGCAATTCTGATTTCCATCTCCCTCTTTCACTTAGCATAATGTTTTGGAGGTTAATCCAAGCTACATCGTGTATTAGTACTTCTTCCCCTTTAATGGCTAAATAATATTCTATTATGTGGTTATTTAGCCATACCTGTGTGGATGGGCATTTGCGTTTCTGCCTTTTTGGATGTTGTGGATAATGCTGCTATAAACACTCATACACAAGTCATGAGCATAGACACATGCTTTGTTTCTTTGAGTACACACATAGAAACAGAATTATGTGTTTAACTTTTGGGGAACTGCGGCTGGCACTGTCCTCCACAGCTGCCATAACACCTTATAGTGCTACCAGCAGTGTAGAAGGTAAGGTTTCTGTTTCTCCACATTCTTGCCAGAACATGCTCTTGTCCTTTTTGGGTTTTTTTTTTACTAGTCATCCTAGTGGGTGTAGAGTGACATCTTATTGTGGATTTGGTTTTCCTTCGTTAATGACCAGCAATGTTGAAGATCTTGGGTGTGTGCCTACCAACTGTAGATCTATACAGCAATGACCATGCAAGTCCTCTGCTCTTTTTTATTTTATTTTATTTATTTATTTATTTTAAACAGAGCCTCAAGCTGTTGGCCTTGGTAGAGTGCTGTGGCATCACAGCTCACAGCAACCTCCAGCTCCTGGACTTAAGCGATTCTCTTGCCTCTGCCCCCCAAGTAGTTGGGACGATAGGCGCTGGCCACAATGCCCGGCTATTTTTTGGCTGTAGTTGTCATTGTTGTTTGGCGGCCTGGGCTGGATTCGAACCCCTCAGCTCTGGTGTATGTGGCTGGCACCTACGCTGCTTGAGCTACAGGTGCCGAGCTACTCTGCTCCTTTTTAAATAGAGCTGTTTTTCTTTCCGTTGTTGAGTTGTAAGAGTTCTTTAAAGATTCTGGATACTAGACCTTTATAAGGTATATGTGTATGATATGCAAATATTTCTCCTATTCTATAGATTGTCTTTCACTTTCTTGCTAATGTTCTTAGATGAACAAAAGTGTTTAATTTTGATGAAATCCAGACTTTTTTTTACCTTGGTTGTTCCTGTTTTTAATGTCAAATATAAGACTCTCTTGCTGTGTTGCAGATAATGAAGGTTTACTTCTGTGTTTTCTTCTAATAGTTTACATTTTGTATTTCAGCCATTGATCCATTTGGGGGTAATTTTTATAAATAGAGTGAGGTAGTTCCTCCTTACTATGTATACATGTATGTTGTAATGACTGCAATGCAATTATATATGCCTCATTAATACTAAAAACTATAATTTGAAACTGTGGGATACTATAATCATTCAACAAATTTTAAGTTCAGTTTATTTCAATACTTACTTTTAGTGTCAATAATAATTAATAAATATATTTCAAAGTGATACAGAGACCCACGTGCAGAGAGCTACTTTGTTGACTTTGTAAATCATGATACTCATTTTTTAATCATATCTGCCAATAATGCAGTAGTGTGTACTAAGGTTCAAACAATATCTACTATCAATATATTACTAATGAAAACTCATTAAAAAGTATTATGTTTTCGTATTTTTAACAAAGATATTCAAAAGCCAGTAAGGCAATTATTCACAGATTAGAAAACTCTATTTTAAATATTTTTAATGTAATAATTTTATATTAGTAAAACCTCTACCGTCACAAAACCACAAATGATGGAAACATTTCTGAATACTTATTTTAAAAATCTCTTCATACTCAAGATAGTTTTACAGGTCAATTCATTTCCCACTTACTGTTTAAATTTTAATCTTTCTTAATAAGGAATTTTCAAATATATGAAAGTAAAAGTAATACTACAATGAGCGCTCCTGTATCCATTAGCCAGGCGTATCCATTAGCCAGGCTTTGTAGTATAACAAGATATTTTAGGCTTTTCTTGTAATTCTTGCCCAATGGCCTAGAATCAACCATCTTTCTCAGAAGCTCTACTTCTCTTTGATAGGAAATGTTGCAGTTTTTATTTAATTTTAAAGGTTAAGCATCTTTTCATATATTCAAAAACATTAGATTCTTTTGCATTTGTTTTTCTCTTTCATTAAAAAAAATCACTTCTTATTGAAGGGACAGTTTAAGTGAATATATTATTTTCAACAACATTTTTATATAATGCCCTGTTGACAGTGTCCCATGGTCATAAGAAAAGTTAGCAAAGTTGGATATCTTGTATCTCTGTAAAGAATGCATGTAAATTAGCTTTAATTTTGCTAGTTTGTTGCCACACAATAGCTAAAAACCTCTGTGGAAAAAAACCATGTGTGGTCAAGCTCTAGCTCATTAAAATGCCTTACATGTATTCTATATTTTAAATATGTTTAATTTAACTGCCTTTGGAAATTTATTTTATTTTAAATTTAATGTCAGTGACAAAACTAGAATCTTATACATTCCTAGGTACAACTTCTTGGTTTTCAAGGTAAATGAGGCAGGGAATTAGTGAATATAATAATGCTTCTTTGCAATTTTTCTCTGTAATCATTTCAAATAATTTCTGGGAATGTTGCCACCTCATTATTGGTTATTTAATATTACATTCATAGAAATTTGCTTTTATTTTTTAAAATTGTCACTTGCTATGGAGAAGTTATTTTCCCTGGTACTTCTTTCCTTCAGTGTTTAACAACAAGCACAATGTTACATTGTTCGTGTGTTTTGCCTTAAAAAGGAATGTCGTGAACAACCAGCTAGGAAGGTTAGAAGCTACTGTCTTTCAACCGGGTAGCAAATCTCTGGACAGCACACTTCTGCCCAATACTTAATATATATCTCCAAAGATACTTATAAGAAAATCCAGTTTAGTTCAGTTTGCCACAGTATTGTTTATCATATCTAATTTTAGCCTTTTGTAAAACTGTGGCTTCAAGTATAAATATTTCCCCCATATTACATAAAAAGAGACTTTCAAATGTTACAGATTTTTTTATTTTGTTACTAACAAACTGGATTATCTAATTTTTGCTCAACATAATTTATTACTTTGTTTTTAAATGTGTTGGTAAATGTGTCAGCCCCACACTCTCCTTAGCCTATTATATACCAAACTTGGGGTTCATTTGTGTACCTACATTGTCAGTGTTGCTGTTTTTTCATTTTTCTTGTGCTTTCATTAGTTCTGTAATTAACAGTTTCTTTGCAGATTTTTTTTGTTTAGGAAAAAATTTTAAAATTATTATTTCAGCTTATTTAGGGGGTACAAATGAAGTTCTGTCACATGGATCTTTGATATGGTGGTGAGCCTGGTATTTTAGGTGCTCATCACTTGACTAGTGTACAGTGTACCCATCTCATCCCCCACCCTTCTCACCTTCCCCTCTTTAGAGTCTCCAATGCCCATTATTCTACTCTCTCTATATGACCACGCATACTCATAGCTTAGCTCCCACTTAAAAGTGAGAAATTTGTTTTTTCATTCCTGAATTACTTCCCTTAGAATAATGGCCTCCAGTTCCATCCAACTATCTGCAAAGGACATTATTTCCTTCTTTTTATGGCTGAGTAGTATTCCACAGTATACATGTATATGTATATGTGGCCGTATGTCACATTTTCATTATCCACTCATCTGTTGATGGGCATGTAAGTTAATTCTGCATCTTTGTGGTCGTGAGCTGTGCTATGATAAATCTACAAGTGCAGGCATCTTTGTGGTTTAATGACTTCCATTCCTTTGTGTGGACACCCAGTGGTGGGATTCCTGGATTAAATGATAAATCTACCTTTAGTTCTTTTAGAAATCTTCATACTATTTTCCAAGGAGTTTGTGCTAATATACATTCCCACCACCAGAATATAAATGTCCCCTTTTCACTACATCTGTGCCAACATATGTTGTTATTTGAGCTTTTAATAATGGCCATTCTGCCTAGAGTAAGATGATATCTCATTGTGGTTTTGATTTGCAGTTCTCTGATAATTCAGTGATAAGAACATTTTTTTCATATGTTTTTGGCCATTTGTATATCTTCTTTTGAAAAATGCTTGTTCATGTCATTTTTAATGTTTTTTCTTTTTCTTACTGAGTTGTTTTCAAATATTTTCAGAATTATTCTAAGTTACTTACGCTTTTTAATGGAGTGGTTTAGTTAAAGTGAGATAATTTATTCATGATTCTATGAGCCACGTAAAGGTGAGTGACAACACCACTCTGGGGCATTGTAGGGCCCCCAGTGCTCCACGGGGAGACCGTCGGTAATACACAACATGTGGTCATCCGATGAGCAGACCAGGGCCTGCGGACATACTAATAGTTTGTACATTAAGCCTCAGGGAAGGTTAAGTATTTTCATACATCCTAATATTACCACAATAAACTCATGCATCATTTGGCACATATCCTGAGGTATTCACAGCACCTCAGAGAAACCAAGTTCAAATCCTGGCTCTAGATCTTACTAACTTTGTAATGTAGGGCAAGGTACTTATTCTTAGTGTGCTTTGGTTTAATTTTGGGTAAAATGGGGATAATGCAATGTCACCTTTTTCATAAGTTAAAGTATAATTACCATTAAGTTAATGCTGAAGACAGTAAGCATACATGCATGTTAGCATTTGCTGCGTTGTTGTTTTTCCATGAATATGTATATGCCTGTGCCTGCACATGTATGTATGTTTATAGAGGAACTTGTGTTTGGACATCCTTTGCGTATAGGTGGGTGTTTCCTATAACTCAACGCACAAATCAACCAGTTGTCAAGCATGATTCACTTACCCATCTATCTGGTCAAATTCTTCTTGGTTAATTTGACTTTGCTTTGATTCATGGAACACATAACACAAGATAAGATAAGATGGTGAAAGGCAGAAATAGAAAATCTAAGCTTATCAAAGTATAAATCAAAACTGCAGACTATAAGGAGTGAGAATCTAGTGAACCGTGTTACTTGCCTGGCAGAGCCTTCTCCCATGGTAGGGTTGATTAAAAGATTACTCATATATCAATAACTGTGAATTTTATAAATAAAATGTATCAATAAAATGTTTGGAAAGCAAAGATGGTGGTTAACTCTGTGCAGGAGCTAGGGTTGTATTTAAAAGGCAGCTTTGACCGCTGCAGGGAGGCCTGAGGGCGGGCCCAGTGCCTCTAGTACCTCTGTTACACGCAGCCCAGTGGGCGGTGCCTCTGTTACACGCAGCCCAGTGGGCGGTGCCTCGGTTACACGCAGTGCAATGGGCAGTGCCTCGGTTACACGCAGCACAGTGGGCGGTGCCTCGGTTACACGCAGTGCAATGGGTGGTGCCTCGGTTACACGCAGCACAGTGGGCGGTGCCTCGGTTACACGCAGTGCAATGGGCGGTGCCTCGGTTACACGCAGCACAGTGGGTGGTGCCTCGGTTACACGCAGCGCAGCGGGCGAGTCGAGGGCTGAGCTGCTCCTGTTGCTGCGGGATGTCTCTCTCAAGTCTCTTAGCCACCAGTTCTACCTGTGTAAAATCTCAGGACCTCCAGTGGCAGGCCCTGGTGTTGTCTTTGCTTTTCGGAACCTCAGGAGTGGACCTCGTCAATTTCTCTGAAGAGGAATCCAGTTACCTTTCTCTGTTCACAGTCTAAAATGCCTCAGCAAATCGTTTTAGGGTCCTGTGGTGACTGGCTGTTTTTGGATTTTAAATCTTCCAAGAAAATTAAAGCAATATTAATTTGTGTAAACAAAGGACATTTTATACCTAAATTCATCGTTTCCTTTCAACAATAAAGTTTCTGTCTGCCCACAAGAGATGGGTACTGGAAGCTACAACTCAAATCTACTCTGGGACTTCCTGACATTACGGATTTGGATGAAGCTGAAAATGGGCAGATTCACTGATAAATACATCATTTGAATTTGCTTTATGCTCATGTTCCTACTTTGGCATAGGCCAAAGGATTTTGACGCTTGTGAATTAGAATGAATTCTCCTGCTGGGTGGCATGTCACCCCTCAGAGCTCCTCGGATGGAGGCGCCTGTCAGGGGCACTGCGCTGCTCTGGACTTGCCCGTGCTCTGTGGGGAATACCGCTGGCGAACCCTTAACTCCTCTGCGTCCTGCCCCCAACCCACACCGAAAACCCCTCCCCCAAATTCATTATTTGGTGTCTGTAGCCTGGGAAACCATGTGACAGTGTTTGGATAGTGACATTACAAGACGATTATGATAATGAAAACCCTGAGATCAGTTTTCTGGGATGGTTAACTAAATATCAAAGCATGGAGACTGCAAGTAGAATTAGAAGACTGTTTTCTGAATTGCACTGGTCCCTCAGAAGCCACAGTGGGATTATGTACATGTGTATGCAGGTACATGCATGTTCATATTGCCAAATGGCACACACACCAAGTATCTTGCTACCCAGACATATGTAATAAGATCTTTTGTGCTTGCATAATCTAGTCTTTCAAGCCTCATTCAAATTTCTTAAGTGAAAGACCTCCAAACCTGAATTTTAGACATTATACATTCTTTAAGTTCCGGCTAGTCAAGAATTAACCAGTCTTCTTCACTGACAAAATTATAACAATGAATAATTAAAACTGGCTTAAAATACACTCCAAATACAAGTTCTGCCCTCCTAGTGTAAGATCTTCATTTTACCAGAAATTTTCTTGTACTCTGTAAGGAAAGAATGTGCAATTTTATTTCTCTGTGAGTCAAAAATGAGTAACAATTTGAGCTATATGTAAATGCTTACTGCATATAAGATGACATTCTCAGTATATATATGTACCATTTATACCACAAAGCCCTACTAAAATAGGTGTTCTTCTCGTTTTATAAATGAAGGAATGGAGACGTACGGAAGTTAATTAAATTGGACATAGTATAATAATACAGATAGTAACAGAGCTGGTATACAAGCCAGAGAATTGGCTTAATCACCGTATGAATGGATAAGCCTGCAAACAATAGTTAAGCAGGATACCTTTGAAAGTTCTATGGAAAAGAAGGTCAAGAGAAGAATATCTGTAATTTTTTAGCATTATTCCATATTTAAACCACCTGTAAACCTACAAAGTAGAAAGTGTCATTCTTACTTTACAGAGGAAAATGTTGAGTCTTAACTATGATTAAGTAACAGGGAACACAGAGCTAGGAGGAGCAGGGCTGAGATTTCAAGCCTGATGCTCATATTCCTAGCATCTACCACCCTGCTTCTCTCAGGCTGTGGTTCTCAACCCGACCTGCACATTTTAGCCACGTGGAAGCTTTAAAAGATCCCAGTGTCTGGGTCGCCTCAGGCCAATTAAGTGGCCACCATTCACATTAGACATCAGTATTTGTTAAAGTTCCCAGGTTTCAAAGTTCAAGAACTACCATAAGGGTGAGCCTTCTGTAAGCACAAGGTATTTTCAGTGGGAGACTTTTGAATTAATAAATGCAAAATGCTCTCTCTTCCCACATTTATTTTATCCGTGAATGATTTGATTTGCTAGTCAGCATAGGTTTTTCAATAAATGTCAAAGGAGTTCAAAATAAGTTTAGCAAACAGAACCAAAACAGCCTATTTCCAGAACTTCTGATGAACTCTTACATAAAGGTGTGGACTTTGGGAAAATCTTCATAATTCTTCTAAAATATTTGCTGTCTTTTTGATAGATCTGACATTATTAGAAGTCTGTACTAGGAATTATTTTGAAATGCCAAAGCACCGTGTGTCTCCTGTTAATACTGTCCCTCACACAACTTGGTGGAGCTTTGTGAACTTAAGTTCGTTTGTTGTAGAGTGCTGGTCTAGAATTCATGTGATGAATACCACACAAAATGTACTCACTATTTATCCTTTGTATGCCCTGGCAACACAGATTCTCTGTAGCCTTGGGGGCATCCACAAGAGTAGTTTTCCACCATCCCTGTGACATATCTTTGGCATCGCCAATAATGCCATCCAAGTGCATACTTTTTATTTTTTTTAACTTATCTGCCTGCAGGTTACCTTTCATATAATTCCCATTGTCAGCTAACTTAGAATGCTATTTTCTTTCCATCTTGTGTGTCTGCTAACTTTCTGTGGTTCATCAGGGTCTTCAGCATCTCTTTCAGTATTAATGCGGCATGAGAAGATATTCTGGTCCTTTTGAGATGCAGAGACATTCTTGAGGCCTAGAAAGTCAAGAAGCCTGGGTCTCAGACAGCCACTTAGGGAGCTCAACACAAAATCTAGTCAAATACGAATGAGTATTTTCTGGCTTGTGATCATTGTTCTTCCAGATACAAACAATAATGCCAGTATAATTCCTAAAACCACATTGGAAAAGTAAAGAAATATATTAAAAGATGAACTACCAAAGAAGATGTGAAAATGTTCAGCATATTACATGAATGGAAGTAATGACTGTGGGCACCATGGTCATATCTTAGGGGGAATGATTTCAACTTTTCCCCATTCAGTATGATGTTGGCTATGCGTTTGTTATATATGGCATTTAAAATTTTTGAGTTTTTTTCCTTTTATTACAAGTTTGTTGAGTGTTTTTATCATGAAGGGGTGCTGGATTTTTGTCAAATAGTTTGTCCACATCAATTTAGATGATCATCTGGTCTTTGCTTTTGCTTCTGTTTATGTGGTGAAGCACATTTATTGATTTATGTATGTTGAACCCTCTTTGGATTCCTGGAATGAAGCACACTTGATCTTGGTAGATGGATTTGTATTTTTTTTTTGATGTGCTGTTGTATTATTAGTATTTTTTTAATTTTTTTAATTTTTTTTAATTTTTATATATACATTTGTTGATTAGGTTTCCACTTTTTATTAGTATTTTCTTGAGGATTTTTGCCTCTATACAGGGTAAATGTAAAGTTCATGTGTAATGTATTCATAAGGGATATTGGTCTATAGTTTTGTTTTTTTGTAGAATCCTTTCCTGGCTTTAGTATCAATGTGATACTGGCTTCAAAAACACTTCTACATAGCTATGGAAATAATCAGAAAAGCAAAATGACAATCTACAGAATGGGAGAAAATGTTTTCCCACTGTATATCTGATAAAGGGTTAATAACCAGAATCTACAAAGAACCAAAAATAAACAACCCTATTAAAATGTGGGCAAAAGACATGAACAGAAGCTTTTTTAGAAGAAGATGGACAAATGGCCAAAAACATATGAAACATATGAAAAAATGCTCAACATCACTAATCATCACGGAAATGCAAATTAAAACCACAATGAGATATCACCTGAGCCCTTTTTTTACCAAAAAAGTCCCAAAACAGTAGATACTGATGAGGATGCAGGCAGAAAGGGACACTTCTGCAACATTCTGGTGGGAATGCAAACCCAAATTAATATAACCTTGATGGAAAACAGTGTGAAGATTCCTCAGAAAACTAAAAGTATATCTACCATGTGATCCAGCAATACCACCACTGGATATCTACCCAAAGGAGAAGGAATAATTTTATCAAAAAGACACTTGCACTCGAATGTTTATTGAAGTACAATCCACAGTTGCAAAGATGCAGAATCAACTCAAGTGCCTGTCTGTTCATGAGTGGATTAATCAAATGTGATATATGCCTATCATGGAGCACTACTCTGCCATGAAGAAAGATGACTTTACACCTTTTGCAACAATTTGAAGGGAACTAGAGATCATTATCCTAAGTGAAATAGTTAAAGAATAGTAAAACGACACACATACTCACTATTAAATTGAAGCCAACCAATGAGCACTCGTGTGGACAGAGAGAATTAAAACCCTGTGGAAATCAAGTAGAAGAGAAGGTGCAGAAAGGAATAACACTTGATCTTGGTAGATGGATTTTTATCCACAAACTGACTTAACTATACAATGAACACAATTTGGGTAATGGATACACTTATAACCATTACAAAAGTAATGAATGTAACAAAAAGCGTTTGTACCTCTTAATATTTAAAAATTTTTAAAAATGTTCAACACACATTAACATATTTAGTTGCTAAAGCATTGGTAAAGGAGAAAATCTAACATAATAGATATACATTCAAAACAGGTAAGAATGTAAATTTATCTCCAAAAAGTAATTTGAAAACCCATATTATAAGCTTCAGAATATTAATAAACTGCCCACAAGCCTATCCACACAGAGTCTCGTGTGCCTATCCTCTGAAATACGCCACCCATTCTCTTCCTAGCACCTGGATCTTGAATAACTGTAATTGAGTTACCATGAAAATGGGCTCACCAGGATTGAAACCAGGGCTGAAACTCCCATCAGCTTTGGTGTCAATTAAAATTAAGTGACATCAAATAAAACTTCCTAAGTTTCTGAGGATGACACTAAACTCCTTTCCATCTTACCTGGTGGGGATGGCTTAACAATTTTGCTAGTCTTCCTTTGATTTGGATATATGAGGCAGTGTGAATGAAGTCAGGTTAGAACTCTAACTCCTGTAACAAAGCAGCATGGGAATCACAGTGACTTAATAAGGTCAAGGTTTATCTCTACTCATGTTGTGGTTCAATGTGGTCTGGCCTCTGCTCCACACCAGCATTCAGGAACCAGACTCCAGCCCCTGCCATCCTCTGGTTCTGTCTCCCTCAGCAGCCCCAAGTCTGTGCTGGCTCTTCCTTCAGGCAGAGAAAGGGAGAGAGCCAGTGTATCACCCTGGAGCAGTGCTTCTCAACCTTCCTAATACCGTGGCCTTTTAATACAGTTCCTGTGGGTTGCGATCCACAGGTTGAGAACCACTGCCCTAGAGCTTAATGTTTGGAGGCCCGGCCTACAATGGGACATGTCACTTCTCCCCCCTCCATTACAGCAGCACTCAGACCAGGGTCCTGCTGAGCCACATGGTGTGGGCTGGGAGAGGGGAGGGCTTAGAGTAGAAATATGGTCTGGCCCTGTACCAAGGAGGAAAAGCAAATGGGGCCGTAAACACACAGCAATCCTAATGCTGGGGGAGAAAAGAGTGAAAGGTAAAATTTATTGAATGGCTTTTCAGCTTTCCTCTCCTTGCCCGCAACAGGAACAATACTCAATCAAGTGACTTCATTATAAGGAGTGACTGGTACATGGACAAGGATCAGGGAAAGAGCTGTAGGACAAAATTGATGGTGTTGCAGGGCTCATTCCAGCTGGATCAACAAGGCACTGTCTGCTCAGTCATCTGTTTGGCCTTGGACATGCTGCCTTCATAGAATCCTGCTTCAGACAGGACAATGGGATTTTATATTTGTTTGATGCATGTGTGTGTCTTCAGTGAATTACAAATGAAGCGATTCTAGGCTTCTATTTGAAATAGTACCAGCAGCATCACTCCCTTCATCTTTAGGAGAAACCTCAGGTCCTAGTCAACTTCACCCCGATCTTACTTTGCTTCAATTTCAACTTGCCAAACTGCATTTTCTTCTTTTCCCGCATCTTATAAAATGGTTTAAAATAAAATAACATTTTAAAAAATAGAAATAAGGTGGGAATGTTCTGAATAGCTAGCAGAGCAAGCAAAAATAATTTCTTTCCACCCTTTTCTACTCTAAACACTTCCAAAAGAGAGCATTCTACATTTGTTTTATAAGGGTAAAAGCAAACCATTTTTTAAACATAAATTTATTACTCATCCAAAGAGATCTAGTAAGATGCCAGTAAGTGCTGAAGATAACTGAAAGCATTGTTCAAAACAGATATCTTCAGGTTTTCTTCACATATATGTACACACACACATATTCTTTCCCCTGTCTTATTATCTGTAGGAACAATTCTGAATCTGTGCATTCTTCATCCTGTACACAGTGACTGATCTCAGGGGCCAGACGAATTATAATAGTGATCAATAGAATACTAATTGACCTTTAAGTATATCATTTTAAATGATTTGATGCTGTCTTAAAGTGAACCATATCATGCATATATAACGATGCTTAAAACACCTTTGTATACTTATAAAGAACCCTGTAACCACCACCCAGATCAAAAGAAGGAACGTTGCCAGCATCCCCAAAAGGTAATCAGGTTACCTGATGGCAACCTCCTCCTTCTACCTGGATATGACCACTATTCTGACCTTAGTGACAATCATTCCTTACTATTTTAATAGGAGGGTACAAATGTTTAGGTTACATTGTTTTCATTTCTAAAGTAAAGTTCAAGTTGTAGCTGAGCCAATCACCCAGAGGACATGCTGAACCCCCTCACACTGGCCACATTAGGTCAGATCCCACCAGTCACCCTCCCTCCTCCCTACTCTGCTCTCGCTCCTCTCCCATCCCTGAATAATATCAGTATCGGCCTGCTTTTAACTTTCAAGTTGATCCTTGAAAGACTTTACCAAATTTCCCTCTCCAAAACTGTCTAAATATCAGTAATCCCCCTAGTTATGAAACTTTGAACACATGTGCAAATTATTCCAACATTCAAGGTTTTCCTTCTTATTTTCGTTGTACTGTACACATACATACACATAAAGATGTATGTATAGTTAATTGCACTAGGTAATGGCTGTCTTCCTCTTCTCAGTTGTTACTGGGTGTGATAAATTTTGCACTCGCAGTCAGAGCTATAAAGTGAACGGTGACAGTGACCAGGAAGAGTTTCACGGGTGGCATCATTGCCTTATTGCGCTTCAGTGAGAATTAGGGTCTCGTGTCTGCATGATGAATTTTAACAAGCTCAGCTCACTGCCTAAGTTCACTTTCCTCTTCCATTTGTCAGCGTTGCACATGCCACTGTCCACGCGTCACATGTGGTGTTTGGGATGGTTCTGCTTCCATCTGCCCCACGGTTTACATCAGGGCCTGTCCATTGCCTCGAACCACCTCAACAGCAGCTGACTTGAGGCAAAGGCGCCCTTGGCAGCAGCATCACAGGCACGCGAGCAGCACGCTCAGTGTGTTCTCTCTGTGATCAGGGAACAGGATGTGCTGTGTCTGCACAAGCTACAGATTGGTCCTTCTGGTTAGAACTTTATTCTGAAAGAAACCAGGACCTTTGGGTCAAGAAGATTTAGGTTTACTTGAGGTCAAACTCCTTTTGGATTTTAAATACATACTTCTGATTGAGACAGGTATTTTTTTAATTGTTCTAGGTGCGGATTCTGTTCCTTCATCACCACTATCACACCATCATCATCCAAAGCCATTTATTCAGAGCCTGAAGTGCTGGGTTTCAGACTGTGTTACCTTGACCACTTAAAGACACACACACACATACACACATTTAATGACTGTGATAAAACTTTATTTCTCCTCACTGTGTGATGTCTTGCGTTAATGAGACTTCATGCATAGAAATTGGTATGAGCTGGTGACCTCCAACTATCTTTGAAATAATTAATAATGTGCTTAGAGGGGTTGATTTACATATTCATGAGAGTTTATACCATTTGGTTCCAAAGCAGGACAGTGAGAGAATTCAATGTTTTAAATGCATACCAATTTAGCAAGAGGAGGAGTGGTTTAATATTCTAATGTCGAGATGAAAATAAATACCCAGCTCCTGAACCAAGCAATTGCATTATTTATCTCCAGTGAAATCTGAATGCCTTCCAAGTTATCCTATATGTTCTACTGCCGATTCTACAGAGGAGTTTGGAAAATTAATATCGCTTATATTTTTTGCTTTTCAAACATTTACTGGAAGTCATATATTTTTGGATTATAAATTTGAGAAGGAAACGCTGTATGAAAAGCAGAGGAATGGGGGAATGAAGCAGGACACCTCACTGCCAGTGACGTGCCAGCTCACCCTTTCTTACAGCTCACCTGGAACAATGGCTTTCGTAGCTGTCCCTCACTGTGGTAGTCTGCTCAGGACACCATAACACAATGCCCCAGCCTGGGAGGCCTGAACAACAAAAGCTCCTTTTGCCTGGCTCTGCAGCCTGGAAGTCTGAGATGGAGGCGTCGGCAGGGTTGGTGTCTCCGTGGGCCTCTCTCCTTGGCATGGAGAGAGCTGCCTTCTCCTGGGGTCTCCCCATGGCCTGCCCGCCATGCTTGTCTGTGTCCTTGCCTCCTTTCCGTGTAAGGATGGCAGTGAGACTGTGTAGGAGCCCACCCTAAGGGCTTCGTTTTACTTTTTGTAAAGACTCTATCTCCAAATTCAGTCACATTTTGAGGTACGGGGCTAGCACTTCAACATAGGAATTTGAGGGGACACACTCCATCCTATAACAACCACCGTCTAGATTCTGAAGTACATGCTTGGTGCCCCCACGTTCAAACTGCTCCTGTAAGTCAGTGCCCCCCACCCTGTTCTCCAGAGATGCCTGTCCCCTGTCTGTCCAAACGCCCCTCCCGTCCCCGGTGCTGGCGGGCTCCTCAGGCACCAGCAGCGACACACTGAAGGAATGCGAGGCTTTGCTGCCAGGTCTCTGATTGTAAAATCTTGACTCACTGCAAACATTTCATGGAGGACACTTAACTTTTCCATCTTTTGTAAACATCATCTCTGAGGAAGGTATAGTTAGGATGGCATTAACAGCCAAGTCTCGGTCCCAGGACAGATCGTCACATTACACGGCCTTCAGAAAACATTTTACTGGTTGTTCTCGAATGAACTTCTGTAACAGTGAAACCAAAAATGGAATGGCTCACCCACAATTGCAGCCTCTCTCAGGGCAGGCGTTTCAGGCGGACGGATGGTGGTTTTCTGCTGGCTTCTCCCATCCCACTGGGCCTGGTCAGTATCTTCACGGTCAAGCCCACAGCCACCATCTAGGATCCAGTTGTTGGAAGGGAAAGAAATCATAAATGATGCGCACGTCTTTCTTTCCCTTTTTTTTTTTTTTTTTTTTTGGTTGGGGATTCATTGAGTTTACAAAGCTCCAGGTTAAAATGATTGCATTTGTTAGGAAAAGTCTCTCTTATAATTGTGTCCCACCCCCCAAAAAACATGTGTCTGTCTTATAAACACTGGTACAGAAATGACACACACCCTTGAACTTCCTGGTCTCTAGGCCTGAGTCATTGAGGTAAAGCAAGAGAGCCGAGGAATGTAGCCTGGATAAAGGCCTAGAAAACAGATGCAGGAAGTCAGTCCTTGTATTCCTTCATGGCACTGGTAGCTCAGCTTCTACGTGGAGGGCTTGGTTACAAATCAGGATTCAAGGCCGTGGGTGAAGTACGGGCCGTGTAGTCAGATGGTGTTGATTCAATTTCAATCTGCTCAATTGAATGTTGAGCTGAATGATTTCCTCATTTTAAAATGAGAATAATTCTGATGGACGTGGTGACTCATGCCTGTAATCCTAGCACTCTGGGAGGTCATGGTTGGCAGATCACTAGAGCGCACAGATTTGAGACCAGCCTGAGCAAGAGTGAGACCCCATCCCCCCCCCCAAAAAAAACAGCTGGCGCTATGGCAGGCACCTGTAGTCCCACCTACTTGGAAGACTGAAGCAAGAGGATCGCTTGAGCCCAAGAGTTTGACTTTGCTATGGGCTCTGACATCATGGCACTCTACTGAGGGTGACAAAGTAAGACTGTGTCTCAAATAAATGAAGGAAGGAAGGAATAAAAGTAAAATTAAAGTAATTCTGAACTCAGAGATAGTTAAATCAGATTGTGTGTAAAAATGAGTGGAATAAGTTCCCATACGCAATAGGAATGATAGCTCCCCAATTCCAGAATGTATTCTAGAAACTCAAAACTCAAGCAGGGAACCTAAAGCTGCAACTTAGGTTTAATTGAGGTTTTTGTGGTTTAAAAGCAAAAAATATGATTTTTCCTTTGACATTTTATACATTACTACATTGACAAATTATGGAAAGAATTCCTTTGAATCAGGCATTGACATCATAAAGAAGCATGAAATGTCGCATAAATATAAGCTTGCAAAAACAAATGCTTTGAAAGCTTTTGATAGAAGTTCTTAGCAAAATTCTTAATTTAGATTTATTCCACATAACCAGATTTTCCAAGTTAGTCTTTTATAAGAAGGGATGTATGTATGAATATAAATAGTTGCATTCCCAAGGCCACCATTCTTTATTATTACTCTTCTTTTACTGATAAGGTTGGTAGGCTGTTTCAACTGAGTTGTTAGTATAACTTTTAAGCCCTTTTTTGGAAAATTTTATATTATAAATAAGCCATCAATAGGCAGTGAGTAAATTTCACTTAATCCACTCTGGACTGTAACAAATATGATAGTGAATATACGTGTTTTCTGAAATGTGAATCACCATGTTCTAATGGAATTGAGAGGCACTGAAAGAAGTGATCTCCAGATCATGATTCAGTGTGGGACAGGAAGAAAAGTTTATGACTCCTATTTTTATTTCTTCTTTTTATCATCCTTTAATTTTTTTTTTTTGGTTTTGTATATGTGTTTAAATGTACATAAAAGCAGCCATACTTATAGTAAGTAAATATTGGTATTTGTACTCAAAATTTTGTTTTTGTTTTTGTTTTTTTGGCGGTTTTTGGCTGGGACCAGGTTTGAACCCGCCACCTTCTGTATATGGGGCTGCTGCCCTATTCTTTGAGTCGTAGGTGCCAGCCTCAAAATCTTGTATTTTACTGATAGAGGGTCTTGATCAAAATTTTGGACTACTACCCACAGAAAGAGATACATTTTACATCAAAGATCTGTAAACATATAAAATATACACATATATGTAATTAGAAAAACTTCCTCAAAATAACATTTTCCTCTAAAATGTGATACACTGACATTTTTAGTTTTAATCTTCGTCAGATTTGAGCCAGATGCAGACAGTTAACCCCAGATGGTTAAAACTCAACTGAGTTTCTAGGGGCCTTCATGGGAATACCGTAACTTCTCTTAGGAGCTCACTTAGTCATTTCAAATATCAGAAATAACTTGTGTATCTGATTTTTAAATATAACTCATGTCTTAACTTACATTGCAGAAAAAAAAACTTAGACTAGATTTGAACAAAGTAGAAGAGTGAAGTCATCATTAATTTTTCTAAACCAATCATTTTTTTAAATTTAACAAAACATGTATATTTTTTTCTTTATTTCAGAATATTATGGTGGTACAAATGCTTTGGTTACATGGATTACTTCTGTACTTCTTGAGTCAAAGTTGCAAGTGTACCCATCACCCAATTAATGTATACATTGTACCCGTTAGGCATGACTCCACCCATCCCTTCCTCTCCCCTCCACTTGATTTCTGTTGAATTTTACTTACCCTGCTCATCTGGGTGCTGATCAGTTAGCTCCAATTTATTTATTTATTTATTTAGTTATTTAGTTAGTTATTTAAATCATAAACACATAGATCATGTATACGTTAATGCATTTATGGGATACAATGTGCTGATTTCATATAAAATTAGGAACACTTACATCATACTGGTTATACATACCTCATCTCGTTTGCTTAATTATTGTGTTAAGACATACTCTGTACTATTAGATTGACGTATACCCTTGCATTATGTACCATAGGTGTGATCCCACCATTTACCCTCCCTCAATCTGACCTTTCCCCTCCCTTCCCTTCCCCCCTCCTCCCTCCTTCATCCTGGGCTATAATTATGATGTATTCTTCATATGAAAGTGTGAATGATTGTAAATTGGTTTCATAATAGTACTGAATACATTGGATATTTTTTCTTCCATTCTTGAGAAACTTCACTAAGTAGGATATGATCCAGCTCCATCCATGTAAATGTAAAAAAGGTAAAGTCTCCATTTTCTTTAAGGCTGCATAATATTCCATGGTATACATATACCACAATTTATTAATCTATTCATGGGTCGATGGACATTTGGGCTGCTTCCATGACTTGGCTATTATGAATTGAGCTGTAATTAACACAGAAATTCAGATGGCAGACAATTAACTCCAATTTAATAGTGAATACATACCTGTGGTGTTTGTGTGTTCTTAAGATACTTAACTTAGAAGGATGGTCTCCATTTCCATCCAGATTGTTGCCAAAGGTATTAATACATCTTTTTTATTGTTGAGTAGTACTCTATGGTATACATATACCACATTATGTTCATCTACTCATGAATTGATGGGCACTGGGTTGATTCCACATCTTTACAATTGTGAATTGTGCTGCAATAATCATTCAAGAACAGGTGTCTTTTTGATAAAATGACTTTTTTTTCCTTGGGATAGCTAGATCGTAGTATTGCTGGATCAAATGGTAGGTCTACTTTTAGTTCATTGAGGAATCTCTGTATGATTTTCCATAAAGGTCGCACTGGTTTGCAGTCTCACCAAGAGAGTATAAATGTTCCTTCCTCTCTGCATCCACACCAGTATCTATTGTTTTGAGACGTTTTGACAAAACCCATTCTCACTGGAATAAGGTCATATCTCATTGTAGTTTAAATTTGCATTTCCCTGATGATTAATGGTTTTTAATATATCTTAAGTAATGGAAAAAACAACTAAAGTATACATTTCATTTTTAGCATTGCCATTGACAAACATGGAGAAAAGGTGGACACTCTGGGGATGGGTCTTGGATAGGACTCCAGCCCTATAACAGGGGTGAGGTGCCACTTCTCCAGTACAAAGTCCAAAAGACGCCTACCTTTTTCCACTCCATTCCTCCAAGCTCGGGCAACTTCATAGCTAACTGTGAACCAGAACAGTAACATTTCAAGATACATAGTTACAAATATCTTAATATTGTTAACTATGGGTGACTTTTAACAATGTTTGCCTCTTCACTGTGTTATACTTTCTAAGGAAATTTCCTGCATATCCTTAGACATTCATCAGAAATACAATGGTTAATGCTTATGGCTTCATCTCAGAGTGTTTATTTTTTCTACCGTGCTGATCCTTCCAAGATGGGGAGCTTGTCTTAGAGGTTGTTCTTAGGAACCTGCAGCAAGATACATTCATTAGTTAACTTGTATTTGCTCTTTAATTTAGATGACTGTTGTACAAATAGTACTGAACTGTCGATCATGAGACTAGTCCTGACTCTACCATTAATTAATCCTAGTTAATTTGGTCAAATTACTTATTGAGTACAGGGATACACTTTTTGTGTATACATTACCATTTGTTTGATATTAATATTCTCACTTCACAGGTGAAGAAACTAAGGCTTCCAGAAGCTTAACTCAAACATAGGTCTGCCTGACTCCAAAGTTAATTTTCCTTCTCCACCTTTTTTTTTTAATAATTTTATTGAATCATAATTGTGTACATTGGTGCAATCATAGGGCACAATGTGCTTCATATACATTCAGAAATATTTTGATCGTACTGTTACAGATAACCTTCATGGCATTTTCTTGATCACTATATAAAGACATTGA